>CM056570.1:16393600-16548600 GCA_029721515.1 Synanceia verrucosa | reverse complement strand
ATGTGAGAGAGATTGCAGCATCTGGTGTTTTATGCAGACTAAAGCCTATTTAAAAAGCTTAAGGCAAAATTACGACCTAGTCTGTGAGCGAGTGTGTTATATTTGTGTGTGTAACTGTGTTTTTTGGCAGTTCAGACAGAGAGGCAGACTTAAAGAGAATAGATTTCAGTTAGCTGTTACACACCATGACATTTCTCAGTTACATCCAGAGGCCATTGTCTGTATATGCTGCACTCCTCTGCAGCTTCTCCACTATTTAAGCCAACGAAAAACACAATTATTTTTTCAAATATTTCACATTACTCTTACTGCAATTCGGTTAAAAACAACTGAGCTCTATTCTCAATGTGTTTGCTGCAAAGATGTCAAGAGATTGTCATTCAAAATGCTGCAGCATCTCTCCCAAATTGTTTTTAGTGGCAGCTCAGTGGAGAAGCAGAAGGATCTTTCGATGAGATGGCTCCAGTGAATATCTCCTGCTCGTTTGCCTGCACTAAGCTTGGCAGGCAGGGATGTTGGATGATTCACACTATTTAGAGCAGGGCCAAAAGCTACTTTATTAGTCCAGTGAGATGTTAACACATTTTCTCTTGAAGTGACAGTAAATTTTAACGAGTCTGCATACCAGGCCTGTTGCTCTGACAGCATCTCCACCTGTGTGTCTCAGTGTTTGTCCCCGAATCCCAAAACACCAAAGAGTTCCATTATTTCATTGTCACTGTTAATTTTTTTGTCTCATTCTAATCTTATTCGGCTTTGGTTCTGATATGTGGTTTTGAGTACAAATCCTGCTCTAATTAGCTGGAGTGCTAACTGGAATGGGGGGTGGGGTTCGATGCCAGTTTATCGGGCCAGAATAATTTTAACACGTCACCATGTGAATAGCCTGTAAACACCAGCTGCTCTGTAAAACCACTGTCACTGTGTGTCCAAAGCACTCTGAGACAAAATGGATTCTTCATGGTCCATTTGACTGTGGGCAACCCAACCATGCTGGACACAGGGCTTAAATGGGCTGATTGAGCATTAAAATAAACATTTTAAGTGCTTGTTTGGCTGCTGCACTCCAAATATGTGCAAGAAGTCATTCCCTGGCATGTTAGAACTATTTCCTGTCAAATAAAACTGCTCCAATGACATGCTTGAGAACTATGTGGGAATGAATATTAATGTGTATGGTTTCAAATATTAGATTCACTGGTGAGATGTAACAATAGGAGACTCTTTATGTGGTAGCTTTTATAGACGTGTGATTAATTTGCTCTTCTGCAGCCTCAGCACGTCTGCAATGTGCAATATAGAAATGAGAGAATTCAGTCAGTGGTTTATTTTCGAGTCGCAGAATTATTCATCAGTGCAAAAACAAAGTACAGATAAGAGACGCGTCGTTTCAGCTCAGTGAGTCACAGATTGTTGCACTCTTTAAAAGAGTTTAGTTAGACTTTAAAGTGTTTAAATTGTGGCATGCATTGTGCTGTCCTGAGTGCTGAAACAAGATAAATTAATGCTCCTTACTTTTTTCTTGTGATATTTTTGTGCATTAACCAGCTGGCATGTTGGTCGAACATGTGGATGGAAAACTTGATTTCATCTAGTCACTGGCATAAAGCAGTAATGTCACCATTGGATAAGAAAAAAACAGTCTTTGATACCATTTCCAACAAAAAAACTGTCTTTGGTTTGTAAGCCATCGTCATTAGTTTATTAGACACATGCACCTTGAGGTTTGAAATGTTAATATCACGCTCATATCACTTTGGACAATTAAAATATGTCCTCTAGGGAAGATGGCTAGATTTGATTATTGTGCTAATTCACTTAAGCAGTATTTTTTA
Organism: Synanceia verrucosa; assembly: GCA_029721515.1. Taxonomy (NCBI): domain Eukaryota; kingdom Metazoa; phylum Chordata; class Actinopteri; order Perciformes; family Synanceiidae; genus Synanceia; species Synanceia verrucosa. The sequence continues at coordinate 16,546,765 of CM056570.1, read as the reverse complement.
ATAGGGAGTATGCAGTCTTCATGCAGTGAGGTAACATTTCATTTGCTTCATTCTGACTTGCAATAACAAGGCCTCAAATATAACCTGATGAAACTTGCAGACATCCGATGACTTTGAGCTCACAATTGCCAAACCAGGCTGCAAAAAAAAAGTAAAGAAAAAGGAAGAAAGCAAGATAAATAAAAAAAACTCAGTTTGAAAGGAGAAACTAACCAATTAAGTGAAATGGAGAAGACTGATAATATGATCTGCTCATGACGTGAACTCGCAGTAAACTTCCCTTCGCTGACATTTAATGTCACAGATGCAAGATAAACAGTTGTTTACCAGCCGTGTGATTTCATGCAGGACAGTTATTGGTGTGTTTATTTGTTGATGCTGTGTTGAGCGTCAGAGGCAAAAAAAAAAAAAAAAATCCTTCATCTGATCCCAAAACTGATCAAAACATAGAGTATGACACTGCTCTCTCTCTCACACACACACACACACACACACACTGCATTAGTTAGCTGTGTTCATCTATGTTTAGCTGCTGGAGCTGCCTACCTGTCCCAAAGCTGTCACCATATTACAAGCTACTGCTGAGAGCTCTCTTACACACACACACACACACACACACACACACACACACACACACAAAGTCACACCATCCCGTCCTCGGTGAGAATGCAGGTAGCACTGACTCTTTGTAGGGGGTTTGAATGACTGCTATAAGGTTACCCTGAAATACACTTCCTCTCGCTCTCTCTCTCTCACACACACACACACACACACACACACACACACACACACTCAGTAGCTTTCTCCCTATTCTAATTGCTGCAATATGACACTGCTTTCCACATCATGAGAAGAAAGAGGGAAAAGAAGGATGAGGTGAAAGACAGGGTGGTGGAGAAAGACAGGGAGTCAGCAGTCGACCTACATCCAGTGTTTCTGTCCATCAGGCTGGTGATCAAACTACATAATTGTATATCATTGACAGATAATGTGGTAATCTCATTTTTTCTTTTAAATATTAAAAAGATGAACATGAAAAAACAACAATGCCTTCTACTTTGCATCATGGTATAAAACAATAAACCCCCCATGGTGTACATTATCATATGTATTACACAGCTGCTCACTAAAGATTTCAATTTGACACAAAATATTGGTGAAAAAAAACATTAGAAGTGTAATTATTGCTACAGAAAATGGAATATTACATTGGAAGTGAAACAGTTTTTATCTTCTGTGTGTTTTCAGGTTTTCCAGATCGCCTATGTTATCATAAAAGCAGCCAACTCACCTCGCCCAGGTAAGCCTACTGCTGCTTCAGGGTTTGTATTTTGCCAAACAGTACACTGTTTGCCATGCTAATGTTACTGCTTTAAGCATAAAATAAAACAACGACAGTGTCATTTATATTGCCAGATACATACTTATTGTCAGTCTCTGTCATATGATTGGTTAAATATGTGTAGTGATTATGTTTTTTTTTGCTGTTTGTTTACTTTAGTTTTAGTTTGTTAGCATTGCAGCAATAGCTGTAGTGCTAACCCTAATGCTACAGGGTAAAAACAGAGTAAAAATGTCCTCCTGTGCTTGTTGAAGCAGCCAACAACAGAGCAGCTGCCGTGCTTTGCTCCTAACTATGTCAGGTTTGTTTGCGAAAGTTAGCGAGGAGAAACAATGTCGGCCGCTCTGTAACTTTAGAGGAGGGCTCATCTGTATCTGGGGGGGCGGCTCAAAGGCAGTGTCCTCTACTGGAGGGAGGGGCATCTCAATTGTTGACGTCAGCAGGGGAGAAATGTTCAACTGGCCTGTTTCAGCACACATTGGCAAAGAAGAGGAGCAAGCAGGGGAGGGAGCTGACAGACTTTTTTCCCTCCTGGGGCCTCATTCACAGGCTATGGGGACACATACTACTGTTAGAACACCTTTATAAAGTGAATTTTGTGAGGACCCATCACATTTTGTGCATTATCTAATGTTAACTTGTCTTGACTGTTTCATAGTTTTTATATTCTACTTAGTTCAGTGCAGTTTGCTGATTTGTTTTTTTTTTTCCATTAACTGGACTCCCCTCACTTTATATTCAATCAATTCACGAGGTGGAATATCACAGTCTTAGCTATCAAGAAATTGGAATTGAACGTTCTGTCAATTTTCTATGTATTTTAAGTAGGGTGACCCAAGTACAGTCTAGGATGTCCATTATTTTGACCATGGTTTTTATTGATCTTCTCTCTTCTCCACATCACTTATATGAAGCGTTTCATCATTTTCTTCACCAATGTTTTTATCCACAGGTAACTGGATCTTAGAGCGCTCAATAGATGGCGTGAACTTTGAACCCTGGCAGTACTACGCCATCACAGACACAGAGTGCCTGACAAGGTTCAACATTAACCCACGGAGAGGGCCTCCTTCCTACACCAGAGACGATGAAGTTATCTGCACATCGTATTACTCAAAGATTCACCCTCTGGAGAACGGAGAGGTAACACTTATACTGTAACTAGTTGTTGCACTGTGTTCTGTAATCAGCAAGCCCTCAACATGGAGAAGCAGGAATTAGTGCATGGATGCAATGCAAACATATTTTAGGCAACTAAAAGAAAGACTCACCTCATGAATCAGGTATATTTATCAGACTGCTCTTTTCAACGGTGAACTGAAACCAAAACCACCGTTTGAAAAACCTGTAATTTTACCACGTTGCTGTTCTGCCTTGATCTGTTTATTTGTGCTATTGTGTGAACCTGAACTAACCAAAGTTATACAGAACATAGTATAATTATACAAACTAGCCAAGCTGAAACTGAGGGTGATCTGATCCTTATCCAACAATTCTTCTCTCCACAAAGTTCAGATCAGAAGACACATCTATTTTGAATTGACCAGGCTTTAATTCCCTCCCTGGCCATCTGAGGGCTCCTCAGTCCACAGAGATTTACAAAAAAGGACTAAAAACATTCCTTTTAAATAGATCTTGTGATTTTTAACTGCATTTTATGGCATTTATGCTCAATTTTTGGCCATGATGTTAGCCTTTTTTATGTTTTTCTTTTTAATGTAATAGTTCTTACCTTGTGGCTCTTTGAGATTTGTTTCAAATGAAAGGTGCGTTACAAATAAAATGTATTATTATTATCTTTATTATTGATATTATTCTTATCAGTATTATTAACTGACACAGGCAGCAGATCCTTTGTTCTGAAAGGTAAAATGGAGTCTGGTGGCTTTGGTAGGAGTCTCGCTAACTTCAGGCAATACAGCTGTCTCATGTCAAGGTAAACCACCAACCACTGACTGTTCCTCATGCAACCCCATTTCAAATCACCCAAACCCCATACCAAAAATGCCAAAGTTTACAAGGAAATGTTTTAAATTGAAAATGTGTCTTCTTTGTAAGGGCGCAGAAGTATTATTGGCAAAATGAAGCTGAAGAAAAACTAATTTAGTTAAACGGTTGCTCTCTACTGGTTTGACTTGGGCTACTGAACACTGTGCTAGCAAAGTTTTTTATTAGACCGCTGTGTAACAGGTGAGTTGACAAAACGGGTAAGAAGTTCGAAGAGGCAAACATATCTAGAAAGGGAACAGATAGGAGTGCAGGGAAACATCCAAAGCAGGCAGACAGGGCAAAGGCTGGAACTTTATGGCTTGGAGGTGCATAAGATGATCTGAGAGAGAGCTCGAGCTCGTGGATCGGTGTACATACTAAGTGACTGATTAGGAGGAATCAGGACTTGGTGTGCAGGCAGGTGATGCTCGGGTCACAGGGAATGTCGGAAAGGGCTGAGAGCAGCAGCTCTGGAAAGGAATAACTGAGTCTGGAAGGAGAGGAGGTGTTGCTACAGGGTTACACTAGAGGACATGAATAATAAGCAGAGCATGTGAACATGAATTAGGAAGAAGCTCAACTCATGACACGATCAAACTGTATGAAAATCAACCCCAAAATAGATATTTTATATATTTTATGAGCTCACATTAAGACACTGGTCTAGTCTTCTAAATTATGAAATGCTACATGTGGGGTTTTTGAGTAAATAAGCAGAGCTTGTTTTCTAAAGAGTGCAAATGTGCACAGTTATTGATGCACTTTTAATCAGTGATGTAAAACACACATGTGCACACCACTGTTTACTGTAATGCTGCTCTGATCTGCTGTGTGTGTGATTGAAGAACATGGGAGAAAGCCGGCTATTACTGACATTAATGATGCGAAAGAGGACACAAACACAGACGTACACACACACACACACACACACACACACACACACAGCGAAAACAAACTAATCACACATCTACATCTCCCACACAACCCTCTAATTGTAGATGCCTGTCTGAATATGTATACACATTTATGTGGGTGCTGCTGTGTGTGTGTGTGTGTGTGTGTGTGTGTGTGTGTTATATGTGTGTGTGTGCGTTTTGTCTTGTGTGTCTGTGTCCTGCGGGGGAGCGCTAGAGGGGGCGCGAGCTGGGAGATGTCAAGAGCTGCAAGTAACGACGGAGGTGTCTGTGTATGTGTATCTGTGTGTGTGTGTGTGTGTGTGTGTGTGTGTGTGTGTGTGTGGTTGACAGCTCCCCAGCCGTCTGATCACAGTGTAACCATAATGAGTCGTAGGCGATGTGTCACTGCATGGCACACACACACACACACACACACACACACACAATGTCACCCCACCGCTCTTCGTGCGCACACACACACACACACACACACACACACACACACAATCATCTCCTTCGTTACTTCCAAGTGTGCAGCTTGCACCCATCAAGTATTCCCCCTTGACACACACACACACACACACACACACACACACACACACACACACACACACAGTCTTCCCACTCTGTTCGACTTCTTTGTCTGCAGATCCCAAATGTTGCTTTTGGCCACTTAAATGAGACAGACAGATGGACAGACAGACATGCAGACAGGACCTCACACTCCTCCTCCTATGTTGCTGCATTTTGATTATTGGTGATACTGAATGTAAATTTATGGTTATTCATCTTCCACGTTAATTTAAAGGTAGAGCTCGACAGTCACAATACAAGCAGTCAGTCTCTTTGGTAGAAAAATTACAAAATAGAAAATAAAATGTATAAATAAATGAGAGGAAGTGTTGACAGTGGGTGTAGAATGTGAGGTGCAGAATCTTCCAGTATGAACTACTGTATAGTGGGCTGCACAAATGATTAGGTGTTGGCATATTCCTGTATAAGACTATTTACTAAGCAATTTCCAGTGATTATTATGCACTTCCTCTTTCTCTATGTTGAGGAACAACTAACAAACCAGGGCTGGGTACTGAACTTTGATACTTTTATAGCACTGACTGAAAAGCTCAGCTCATATCAGGTATCCAAAAATGAATCATTTTTCTGTGCCAAATTCCGACCCACGTGTCTGTGCGCCCTGCTCTCAGATGTCTCTAGGGACGGGGAGACATGTATAAATCAGAACCTCCCGTTAATCTCTCCAGCCAGACATAGACTTCATGCTATCTGCTACTGACATAAACAGTAGCTACATGTGTTGTTGTACGTCTGTAAGGCTGGAAGAGCTGGAACACTAAACTTTGAGGTTTCGTTGATCAGAGCTCCAAATTCTGACTTCCAGTGAACACACCATAAGGCAAACTTTCACTCCCCAGGGTCCTAAAGAGGAACTGGTAGCAGCCTGCGCCTGTTGATCATCAGCAGACCATTGTCTCGTGTGTCTACCATGATAAAGCCCAAATTATACAAAAATAACTTATTGAGGTATTTAAAGTATCGTTCTGCAACCGGTATCGAAATTAGTATTGTATCAAAAAAATTTGAACAATACCCAGCCCTAACTAAAGGGAGTAACCAGTTTTCCATCTCAAAGCCTTCCTATAACACAGATAGAGGTCACTGCTACTTATCAATGCAACACTTCTATGATTGAGATCCCAAAAGGAAATATAAGAGCAAATGTTTCCTAAACAGTGTTTCTTGTAACATAAAGGTTGCTGCTAATCTTCCTGCTGCCGATCTGTTTATATTTGTTATCTTTTTTGCTTCACTATAGAGGCGTCTCACTCCCTCCACCATCTGGCACCCTGACAAGCTAAAAGCACCTGTAATGTTTGTCTCAGACTCTGCTGTTCAGGACTTGTCTTGTCTATCTGTCTATAGATCCACACATCGTTGATCAATGGCCGCCCCAGTGCAGAGGACCCGTCCCCGACCCTGCTGAACTTCACCTCCGCCCGCTACATCAGGCTGGTGTTTCAGCGAATCAGGACGCTGAACGCCGACCTCATGACTCTGACTCTCCGCGACCCGAGAGAGGTCGATCCCATCGTGACGAGACGGGTGAGAGTCAATACACTTCTGTTCCTGCTCCTTTCTGTTCTCTTTTTAAATGATAAATACCTGCCAGGAAAATTACATGTAGGCCAAAAGTAGTCTCATAATTTTAAATGATGGTACATCAAAGTAATGATTTGTTACAAGGTTCTGTTACTATACTGTATCTCAAAGTAATATTTGAATTAAGGGCTAAGGATTAGTTGCATGTATTACTATCAGTTATTAGTATCAGATATGAAATCATAAATATGACTCTGTTACAGTATACTAAGTCTTAGTGTTGACTTACTAAGATTTAGATGCAAATGAAAATAGAATTTCGTTGTTATCATTCTAAGTTTGTCATTATTTATTGTTTATCTAGGTGTGTAATTCCTGTGGTCTTTCATAACTTGCCACACCTCATTATTATTGACTATATTTAATGAGTCTTCTATGAATTCATATTCATTCAGAAGTAATGATGCTTCACAGTGTTACCTGCTTTCACAGCTAAAACAAACAAATGGTAGAAACTCAATTGTAGCCATAAAATTTGTTAAATAGGGTTACATTTTTTTTAAAAATTGTCATTATCATAATGAAAAGAGTCACACATTTATGCTAAAGTGGAAACCTGCAGCTAACATGGAAATAAATGAAAATACACCTTGACTGGGTGACAGTAACTCCATTATAACTTTAGTTGGACTATCCCATTTTGGGGGGGGTAACTGCAATTGCCCTAAAATATATATGGCAGTGAATGATTCGAATCATTGGCCGAAAGCATGTCATACCCTGGTACGATAGGTGGCGCTGTACTCATTTCAACTAGTGGTAATAGAAACACTTCCACTTGACCTCTTCACCACCACCAACATGATTGCAGCCTATCTATACCGCTGGATTGTAAAACGTCTGGTAAGCTATGAAGACATGGGAAACAGCGTTTGAAGGCGAAACTGTGAGGATTCGTCCACATTTCAATGTAAGTTGATCAGACTTTTATATCTAATGCACAATGTTATCGTGCTAAATAACTTAACTAGCATTAGCTAACAGCCATCTCTGGTGGCTCGCGATAATGTCGCGTGAGTTATAAAAGTCTGATCGATTTACATTGGACGAATGCGGATTCGACAAATGTGGACGAATCCTCACAGTTTCGCCTTTCAAACGTTTGACAATACTGTTTACATTCTCAGTCGGGGTTTGGACCCGTTAGCGAGTATGGAGGAAAGATGCCACCGCTGAATGAAATCGCAAGCATGCACAGAACGCAAAGTCCAATCCCCAATCCAATTCACCATATACATGCACGCCTTGTGCGACAACCGCAGTATCTCAGGGTCTTAATCCGACTGCAATTGTCCGATTTGTAGTCAAACTAAGGTGTATACATGAAAATAGTAACTTGATCTTATTTGGACACTGTGTAATTTTTTCTCCCATCTAGTGGTTAAATTTGACTTTGCATGCATTGCAACATGGTTGGAACTATGTTAAGCGGAATGGGTCAACTCCTCCACTATCACCGCGGATCCCCAGCCCAGGTCATTTTTCCCCGGACCTCCACAGCCCTCGTCTCACCATGGATCCCCGGCCTGGAGTTCCTGTCATTTTATGGCCCTTTTAAGGTTTTTTCTGATGAGGATTTGGCGTGGCATAAGTATGGTCTTGTCTTATGACCAAAAGTGCAGTGCAGGTTTTAGTTTAGTGCTGGGTAAGTAAAACTGGCGTTTCCACCTTGCTTCTCCATGAGCAGAGAATCGCAAAATGCGGAAATGCAATTTGTCCTATGGGTACTAGCAGGTAGTGCTTTATGTCCCTCTCTGCAGTCAGTAGTTTTTCATAGACCGGAAAGACATGGAAGCCTCCGTATGAGCGACCCGCTCTATGTAAAGACAGATAACTGATTCTTCACCCAGGAGGATAAGTCAGATTGTTGGCATATGTTATTTTACACCAATGAGGATCTATTCATGAATGAAGACGCTGATTTGAGGTAATAAAATACTTAAAAAATTACACAGTGTCCCTTTAAGCCAATAAGTTGAGTTATTACACTCCCATGTAAATGCACTGAGACATTTGTCTCTTCGTGCAAAGTATGGTTTTCCTGATTCATTGGAATATTAACTCATCAATTAGGAACTGTTTAATTTTTTTAGCAAATACATGTGGATCTCTTGATGATGAAGAAAAAGTTCATTACCACCACCTTTGACCTAAACTAAATTAAATCAGCTGAATCAAAAGCGTGATGATTTGGACGGGTTTGTGTGTGAGTCACCAAGCAGAGCTCTGTAAAGGTAGCAAAGGTGGCCGTTGTGATTGTGGGGCAGCTATAGCTCCAGAGGTAGAGCTGGTCAATCCCCTGCTCCTCGAGTCCACACATCCAAGGGTCCTTGGATGCTGAACACCAAATTTCCCCTGATGGTCACCAGACTGGTCTCTTGCTGCTGCAGTATGTGTGCCAAGTGCTTTACTGTATATAGGAGTACTAGAAACATGCTAGCAGTACTGCTGTTCAACACATCACCAGATGTTGGGTATAGGGTTTGTTAGGACAGGACATCCTTTTTAGTGTAATCACAAGATAAGAGTCCCATGAACAGCTAGCATGCTCATCAATGCTGTCATTATCATGTTCTCCCTCTGTCTTTTCAGTACTATTATTCCATTAAGGACATCTCAGTCGGGGGGATGTGTATCTGTTACGGCCACGCCAAAGCTTGTCCACTCAACACCGTCACAAAGGTAAAATACTTAACTCTGGCTCTCTCAGCCTACTTAACAATACCCCCAAGGTAATGGAGCTCCTCAGCAGCAGAGAGCACCCCTGGGCACCAGCTTCTTATCTGCCACCGCCTTGTATCAAACTGTCTTTCTGTGTGTGTGTGTGTGTGTGTGTGTGTGTGTGTGTGTGTAGGGACACAGGTGACACAGTGAAGCGTTGTCACTTCAAACAGTGGAGTCTTTGATACCAGACACCTGATCTTTCTGTTTTAAACACACACACACACACACACACACCTTGTGTCCTTTATACGTCCTGAGGCTGAACCAAGAAGACGAACTCAGATGTGACACTGGTGCCTGGTCCCTTGGTGATGATGTCATTGACAATAGGTGATGTCACTGATATGTGAAGGGCTCCATTTTCTTCTTTTCTCCTCTTCACATCACCAAAGGCCATGTTAAATATAGATTCTAGATTGAGTGGGGAAAAAACAAAAATCGAATGTGCATTTTTTTTGAAAAATTATGATTATGAAAAATGTTTTTTCCATTTTCCATGGCAGATCGTAGCATTTTCCAACTTGTTTCCTCACATTACATATACAGTCTATTCACATTATTGTGCTAAATGTATTGACTTAACAGTGTTGTCTGCTGTTAAAATCTTACTTATATTGCAAACATATGCATGGTTTTAGGCTTCAGATATCATACCTCAGGGGTGGTTGTACTGTTAGATCTAGCAGAATAAAGCATCGTTTATCTCAAAGCACACATAATAATCATGTTTCTACTGGTACAGTGTACATGCTAATTAGTCCTATGTATAATCTCTAAGGCCTAGATGTGTATTTCGTACAAATTTTTGCCAGCTTAGTTCCCAGAAAACCTTTAGCTGCTTTACTTTGATACAAGTTCATCCATCAGTGCAGTAAAGTTCTGGGCAGGCGTTCAGGAAGCAAAGAAGGTGGAAACCTGCGAGATGATTTGTTGGTGATCGTGTACAGAACATTTGTTCAGATGCAGGCTCCGCACAAAGGCAGCCTGAAGCTGGAGCTGTAACGTTGTGCCTCAGATAAAAGGGACAAATCTACTTGTGCCAACAAATCCAAACTTGGCTCTTGCTGTGCTATTGTGCTGCTCTCCTCTCAGTTAAATCTGGCACCCTCTTCACATCAACCAATTTACAGAAAGTCCTAAATTGAATTACTGAACCTTGAAGTTGGCTCATTCCCTGCTACATTTTGCTTTGACTGTGTTTTAGTTTTGAATTTATTTCCCTCCTGGGAGAGTAATAGTGAACCCATTTGCTACCGACTGACAATCTGGAAAGTGAACCAAGTTCTCTCATTGCTGTTGGCTCTCCTTTGAACATATTGTTGTTTGACAGGCTTTCAGAAGATCGTGCATATTGGTAATTACCCGTTCTCAGCCCTCCATTTTTACATTCATGAATGAATAAGAAGAAGACAATTTACTCACCCTTTTAGTTGATGGAGGTGAAAATGTGTGTTCACAGTGTGTCTCAGTGTGGAATCACATGTCAGTTTTCAAATTAAGGATTAAGGGATGGAATAATAGACATGTGCTGATGTCTCTGCTCTTTTAATTTGCATCAGCCGTCCTAAAATATATTTGGGTGAGCGCAGCTAATTTATGTGAGTGTGATGGTGCTCAGGTTCAAGAAAACTAATTTAGCACCCTTAACTCTTTGAGTGCCATTGACGTATTTTGACGTCAAATTGTTTTTTCTGCAGCAGGTGGCCGATCACAGTCTCCCACAGCCTGTGAATAATTTGGGGGCTTCTGGGAGATGTAGTCAGAGCATAAAGAGACGGTATACACCACAGAGATCAAAACAGGAAATGGAGATGATCGAGATTAGAGAGTAAAACAAAAAGTGGTAATTTTGTTGAAAGTGTCTTCTACTCTACCTCTGATAAAACAAGAATGGAACAAGGTAAAACAAACATTTTTTTTTCATGATGAAATAGTGAGTCTCTTCTTTCATTTGAGCTATTCAGTGTTTTCAGAGACATAATACAAAATATTCTGTGGGTCATGAAATATGATCAAAATGCGCAAAAATGTTGGCACAAGGCACTGTCTGTATTATAAAAAGGCTGGCCCTCAAAGAGTCAAAGTGATCTGGTTGGTAAAATGTGGTTAAGTTTATTTCCGTTTGCAGGAGAGATCTGCAAACATTAATGTCCCACAAATTGAGTCTGCGCTGGATGACTCGTTACCATGTTTAGCCTTCTCACTGAAATCAGCTTCCAGACGATCCATTTATTGAAACAGTTACTCATATCGATTTAACTGACAAATCTGTGAAACTTGTGTCTCAAATGTGTATTTGTGTGTGTAGATGTTCAGCTGTGAGTGTGAACACAACACATGCGGGGAGAGCTGTGATCGTTGTTGCCCTGGTTACCACCAGCAGCCCTGGATGGCAGGAACCTTCCTCACTCGACATGTCTGCGAAAGTAAGAGAAACACAACACAGCGACAAGTTACACACTTAAATTACACACAGCTCCCCACAACCCTACTTTACCAGAAACCAATCACTTTTTCAACTTTCCTTACTTTTGAAATGTTCTCCCAGAGTTTTTTATGACACTGTAGATGCCCACTGCACACTTATTGTAATGTAGCATATGTACTGTACCCACACACCACATGTCAGTTGATAATATGTAACATTACCGCTGCAGCCTGCTTACAGCGTATATGAACAGAGATAAACTGTGGAGGAGCTCACTCATATGACAGTCACCTCTGCATCCATTAACCTTCACCAGCTGTGTAGCAGCCTGTCATCATAAAACTAAGGTTACAACATGTAATCTTCATTTTATTTCACACAGGCTACACTTTTGAAGTCACTACAAACGAGTGCTGTCTAAGGACAAGATAAAAACACTAAATCTGAGGTGAAAGCTACTCAAAACAAGTGAAATTATCTGACCATGCAGCAAGATAATAATAATATATCTTAATTTAAGATTATAGTATAAAGTTGAACAGTTAAAATTAACTCTAAAAAGAAGATAAATTATCTTTCTATGTCTAAATCTATTTTTTTTGCAAGAACCAAATAATTTGCAGTGCAGACTCTGTAGTCTCTGACACAACAACACATTGAAGGTCCTCACTGGTTCAATAGTAAAGACAGATTCAGCCCAGCTTGCAGAGGGTGAAGATGGGAAAGCAGCATTAGCACTGTCATTGTAAAAAGTGATCTAATACAGGGGATGAACCCCAAACTGAAGTTAAGCATCTATGCTAAGGAAGTCCAGCAGCAGCTTTACAGGTCAGCAGCGACATCAGACGTGGAGAGGAGCCCTGAAATTCTGGAGCTTAAAGTCCCACCATTGTGAACGCTGTCCTCATACTGTAACTGTCCAGAGAAGTGAAGTCCCTCCCTGATAAAATGCTCCACCATGTCTGATCTAGGGCTGGGTACCAAACCTCTAAACTTTTGTAGCATCAACCGAAAAGCTCCGACACTATTGGGTATCAAAATATTAATCATCTTTTGGTCCTAAATTCTGATACCCAAGTGTCTGTGAACCATGCTCTCAGATGTCTCTATGGAAGGGGGGACATGTCCCCTTCAGATTCACAGTGACACTGATCCGTCCCCCCACTTTCCCAGCATAAGCCAAGAAACATTGTTGATAAAAAAATGAACATTAATGTCATTGTAGCAGCATTGGGAGCTCGGCGTTTGTGTGTTTAGACTCATGGTGCATTCAGGTGTACACAAATGAAATTGAATTTCTAAACTCCAAGTCAGAATTTAAATCAGAACCCCCATGAAATCGGATCTCCAACTCGGGAATTCAGATTAATCTCACCATCCTGACATAGAAATCATGGTATCTGCTACTGACGTAAACAGTAGCTACATGTTTTGTTGTACGTCTGTAAGGCTTTGAGATTATGATGATCTGAGCTCAAAGTTCAGATCCCTGGGATCCTTGTTTGGTAATAGGTCTGCACAATTGAACAGTGTTTTAAGGGAAGGCCGACAGCTATTTTCAAATATCCAACACATTTGTTGAAAGTGAATTTATTGTCACAATACTATTTTAAATAAAATATTGTCATCCTGGGCTACACATTATAATCCATAAATGTCTTTGTTTGATACGGATCCCAGCAAAACCATAATTATTTATCAAAGTATTTCAATGAGAATGAAAATAGTACTCTAAAAAGTAAGTTGCAAATCATGTCAATATTGTAATATCAGTCAAAATACTCACAATGACCTTTCAAACTGCGCCCACAATCACAGTGCAGCAACAACAAAAGTGTCTTTATTAGTGAATTTTAAATAGTGAGCCCAGTAAGAAGGAAAAAGGGATAATGCTATAGACATTTTCTCTCTGGACGGCTGAGATAACATGCTTATGGTCAGCATGTGAACCTCAGGGTACTGTCCTCAAAACAAGGTTTGATGTTTCTCTGAACTCCTATATGGAACAAGTGAATGGATTAACCCTCTGAATAGTTTCACAGTCTTTTTTTCACTACGGCCTTGTTTTTCACTGCAATATGTACCTCTGTGGACACAGCACAATCAACACTAGAAGTGAACTATGTACAATATGTGTGTGTCTGTGTTTTCAGAGTGTAACTGCCACGGTAAGGCAGAGGAGTGCTACTTCAATCAGACGGTAGCGGACCTGTCGCTCAGCGTGAACATCCAAGGTCAGAACAGAGGGGGTGGAGTCTGTATTGGTTGCCGTGACAACACAGCTGGAGTCAACTGTCAGACGTGTGTCTCTGGATACTACAGACCCGCCGGGGTACGTCACATGTGCACGCTTTGTTTGAAATTTACTCTGATTAAGTGTAAAAATGTGTTTTTTTTCTTCACCTGGCCAGGTGAGCGCTGACGAGGACAACCCCTGCATCCCCTGCTCATGTGACTCACACGGCTCTGCCAGCCAATCGTGTGTCGCAGATTCGAGCCAAGCGACGCCCAGTATGAAAAATATACTTTTTAATCTCTCCATCTGTCCTTATGTGTATCATAAATGCTCCAATAACTCCCAATATTTCACTGTTCAGTCCTGCCTGATTTCCTATGAGGTTGGGATCAGTTGAGTTCACAGCAGCCTCTGTTATTTAAAACTGAACAACTATTTATATTACAGATAACTTTACTCCTCTATGTATTTTTTTACTGTTTTTATGTCTAGAAAGAGGAGCTATTTTCAGGTGCAGCCACTTCAAAGAAATTCCCGTTACCTTTCACTCGCACAGTTGTTTTTGCAAATGTATTTGTGTGTGTGTTTGACTGACAGCTCAGCCAGCGGGGTCATGCCGGTGTAAGGAGGGTTTTGGGGGTCTGCGATGTGACAGGTGAGAGACACATACACACAGAGCCAGACACTTTGTGACAGGTGAGCTGAACCTTTCAGCTGTTGTCTGTTCCAATTAGTGTTTGGAAATTGCCAGAAAGTTTCCATTAAGATCTTTGATGGTATTTATTATCACGCACACACACTATCATGCTTTTAGACATAGTCTGAACACCAGGCATACGTTTCATTTGTCATTTTCATTTGCCTTTCTTAGAGTGCAACTTGTATATTATTTCTTTGTGAACATATTTCTACTCTTTAATCTCTAATGGACCTGAACACAGCCTGATGTCACCAAAGGAAGTCTTGTTTTTTTCCCAAACATGAGATTTAAAATCACAACCTGTAATTGAAAAGAAATAAAGACAACAACCTGAAAAGCTTTCTGTCTAACCTGTAAATTTGTCAGTGCTACAAGTTAAATTGCTAATCACTCACTGCACTATCATTATCTCTTATTGCTATTATTGCTTGTATATTGTCTTGTTTTTCCACTGCAATGACTCAACTTCCCTGTGGGCCTCATTCAAATTTAATTTAATCTAATCTAATCTAATATAAAATCTGATACAACTTTCCCCGCTAAACTTTTAAATGATCTGCCCTCAGACCAGACCAGCAGCATAAGTGTTGTCTATAAAGTCACTCAATGGGCTTTGCTCAGTGGGAAACACTGGGGTCTGTTCAATGAAGCACATAGGGAAGTAACTTAACACCAGCCAGCAGGGGGCGATACTGGTGGTTTCAAAAAGAAGTCTGTTTGTATTGAAGTCTATAGAAAAAAATGACCATTTTCTCCCCTGGTTTATTACCTCTGTAAACAGTGTAACAGTTAATGGTCTGAATGCTTCTTATAATACAACAGGGTGTCCATTTAGTGAATTATGGTCAAATATCTGGTGAAAAAAAACACATAAAGCAGGAGATGCTTTGGGGCGTGGCTACTGTGTGATTGACAGGTCTCTGCTGTCTTATCAGGAGTATAAAGGTGTAGCAACATCAGCAAAATATCCATGAACCTCTTGTATGTAATTAAACACTAATATTTGTTAAATGTGGAAATGCATACAATTAACAGTAGCTACGCAAATTATCATCCACTTTACATCAAATTGAGGAAGCTAATTTTTGTTGGTAGCTTCTTCCAAGGTCCAGTTGTTCAGTCAGACCAGGATGGGAGACTCCGCCCCTCGCTCCTCCCCTCATGACCAAATATGGTCAAAAACTATGGGCTTCACTGTATTGATATACAGTCTAAGACAGGTCACTTTCCCTCTTAATTAGAAAGTTTCCTTTATACAATATACATCCCATGAGATTTTACACACAGTCACGTCGACTCTTCTGTGGTGCGAGGTCTCTGGACGTTGACTTAATGACGGTTTGACAAGGATGGAAGCAGTGGTTGTTAAGAGAGTTGACCTTGTGACCTTCTGACGATGGGAAGGCCTCTCTAATAGTCATCGCCTTCGTCTTTATCATTGTTATTAAACTCATTCGTCTCCAGGTGTGCCGTTGGTTATATGGGCTTCCCGTCCTGCCAGCGCTGTAACTGCACAGTCGAAGGGAGCGTCAACGACGACCCATGTGTATCACCCTGTGTGTGCAAGGTACACACACTATAATGTGCTAACCTTTCTTGCCCTGTCATCATTATCTTCACCACATTAACACGACAATGACATGCTTTGTGCTCCCATAAACTTTGCTGCATCTTTCTCTGTCTTTCTTCCCTGCAGGAGAACGTCGAGGGAGAAAACTGTGATCGCTGTAAACTGGGATTCTACAACCTCCAAGGTGACAATCGACGTGGCTGCGAAAAGTGCTCCTGTATGGGCGTTTCCACTCAGTGCTTTGCCTCCACATGGATCTACCACAATGTAAGCAGTGTTTTACACACACACACACACGTCCTGTTCACCATAGAGTTTTTCTTGTGAAAGTTACCAGTATGCTATATGAAGATGATGCAAAAAGAAAAAAAATGCAAAATTCAATACATTTTAAAGAAGCATTTGAAACAAAGTACAAAACAATGTGTTCAGTTGCCTAGAAATCTAGAGGCACCCTAGCAGCAAAAAATATTTTTGCCTAGTGGTCTAGTGGCACACCATAGGAGACAATCCTGGCTCCGGCAAGGAGTCTGTCAGACCAATCACAACGCTCTATCTGCATAGCGAGTTGTTGTAGTGAGCGTAGCATGATGACGACAGGGCTGCGTGACGCTGGAGACAGCAAAACAACCAAGATGGCTGTGGCTAACGAACAGCAGTCATCTGAATCTGATCTGTCATTGATTTTGGAGGAGTTAGACCTGGACTTTTCTTTGAAAGTTGAGCAGAAAGAAGCACTCAAGTCATCCGTTTTAAAGAAGGTGTATGTATTTGCTGTTTTACGGTAAAAGTCTAATATACCAGCTGGCTTCGCTGGTAGCATCACATTGTCCATTGTCCGTATGACATTTGATGTCATAGTCTGGCTTGTCAGGCTATGTGTGTCTATGTGGGTGAAGTGACACTGGTTGAGTTTTTGCCTTTAACCCAGGAGTTCTAGACCTTATGGTATAAGGGCTTTGTAAATCCAAAAGGATATATTTCCTCACCACCTGCTGTGGTGCTTTTACAGGACCAGCGCTGACGCATCACTGCATAGGAGGACATGTCAGCTGGCTAACAGTGGCTAACAGTCGCTACGTAATATTTTTTTTCAGCTTTTTGTCCCATTCTTATGAACGCCTGAAGGGAATTTCATTACATCTGGCACAAACATCCACTTGGACTCAGCGATGAACTGATGCATTTGGTCATAGGTCAAGGTCATTGAGTCATGTGACATTTGTAGATGTAAAGACAGGTCGTTTTATAGATGTTCTTTCTAATTTTAATTTAATCCAACCGAACCATTGCACAGTATTTCTTGAGACTGGGCTCTTTGGTCCACTGTGGTCTCTAACCAATATAAAATAGCCTTGATGGTGTTTTTAATGAAACAAAAGCTAGATGGCTCAAAACAGTAGCCATTGTGGTCTGTAGCTGTGCTGCACCATAGACCCTGACCCAGCAGAGCCACGGCTTTCAGTTAATAGTACAAGTAAGCTTCCAACAGTGTCCCACAGTTTTTGTCACACTTTTGTTGCACTTGATTGAAACTTAACCCAACATGATGCTACTGTTACTTGTTACTTCATTATTTTCTGTTTCCATACATATGCATAAAGGGAAGAGGATCACTCCACTGATTACCCAAAAGAGGCTTCTCTGGTGGCAGGAAACTGCTCTTCCACACTGGTGCACCAGTTTGATAAATATCCTTCAGGCAAACAAGATGCACAATAATAAATTAATCTAGCACCGAGTTTTCGGAATGGCAATCGTTAGAGGCATCCAGAATTTAATCAAATTGAGTCACTTGTTGCAGCAGTGTGCAACAGTGAGCAGCAGTGGGGTGTAAGAGTGCAAAAGCAAAGACAAATCTGTGGAGAAAGGGAGGAGAGTGAAACAGAGGAGGGAAGAAAAGGAAAGAGGACAAGACTGGAAAGACGAAGGGTGGAGACACAACAAGAGGCAAGAAGGAGGAAGAGAGGTGAAAAGAGGGAAAACAGTTTTTGAGTGACAGGCAGGGTGGGAGAGTAGGGCAGAGGAGACGCTGACAGGATGACAGCTCTGATTTAGAAACCGATAGAGGTGTGTGTGTGTGTGTGTGTGTCTGTGTGTGTGTTCAAAAGGGGAAACCAAGGTCAAGTTAATTGCAACGACAAATGTGTGTCTGGCTTTCTCTCTTTCACCCCCCAACACACACACACACGCATGCACACACACTCTCACACACGCTCACAATCTTTCAGGAGTTGAGAGAAAAATAAAACTCTCTTTCTAGGTGTCAGTTGCAAGACTTCCTGGCTGAAAAGTGACATATGTACAAAACCTATAACATTTATGTTTATGCAACTTTTCATTCATCACAATCAGATGGGACCATAAAATACCATAAAATGTAGTATTTTACGAATGCTTGTCTGGGGCTTGTCTGTGGCCGTATAGGTGTGAATGTGAGTGTGAGTGGTTGTCTGTCTCTATGTGTCCTGTGATGAACTGGAGACTTGTCCAGGGTGTACCCTGCCTTTCACCCTAAGACAGCTGGGATAGGCTCCAGCCCCCCCATAACCCTATGTGAGAATAAGCAGCTGATATAACATGATACTTACAGATGAATTTTGTATTTTTATTCAGTTCATTTTAATGGTGGAGCTTCTAAAATTAGGTGAATCTACACTAAATTGCCAAAAGTATTCACTTAGCTGCCTTGACTCGTATATGAATTTAAGTGACATCCCATTCCTAATCCATAGGCTTCAATATGATGTCGGTCCACCCTTTGCAAACACTTCCACGTTCTTATAATACAGCTGACAGTTGACTGTGGAATATTTAGGAGCGAGGAAATTTCACGACTGATCTGCTGACAGCAAGCACAACTTCTGTACCCAGCAAGCATTCATCTGAATTTAAGCATATTCTGTTGACTATAATATTAAGATATAAGATAAGATATTTCACACCTCTATGACTCAGTGCAGTGTGAATGAGGCGCAGCAGGGCTGCTGAAAACTTCCCATAACAAGTTGATAATCAGGCTCTTTGTTGAGACCTGCACTTTGCTGCAACAGGGAAAAGAGTCCAATCTTCCCCAAACCATTTCACAGAACTTCATGTCATTTTCTTCTATTGCTCCACAATTTCTGGCTGTTGAATTTTAAACAGCTGCACAAAAAGTTTCTTTATTTTCTTTGAGCTGAGACATAGTGAACTGTGGTCCCAGCCTGCTCGTGTCAATATAAGGATGAAAATTTCTCAGCACACATCTGAAACTTCTTCTTTCTCAATCTGCTTCTGTAGGTGACCACTTTGACTGGCTGGCACCTGCTTGGAGATACAGGAGGAAGAGTGTGGTCCATCCACAGGCAGACTCCTCCATATCTCAGCGTCCGACATGCAGACGTTGTCAATGATCTTGGGTCCGCCTACTACTGGAACGCCCCTGGGCTGTACCTGGGAAACAAGGTACATGTACACACTGTTCATATACTCTACAGTCATGATGAGGTTGTGTCTAAATGAGAAAATGGAAATGGTTTAATCATTTGTTTTGAAACAGAAAGAGAGCTGTCCTCCGTCATGACAGTTTTAATAGACATGTTGTGGATGTGCTGCACTCTACAGCTCCCATGTGTTACCATTTATAATTGTGAGCTCATGGCTCGGTAATCAAGGAAGTGTTTTTATTCTGATTAGATTTTCCTGTTCCGTTCAGACCCATACTGATAACTAAGGAATATGAGAAGACACAGCAAATTAGATTTAATATCAGTTAATTACTCCTGTGATTATGCCTGTACATGGGGAAATGATGACAACTTCTACCACAAGGGTATTTTACAGTGTTACTTTTAGTATATATATATATATATATATACATATACATATATATGTATATGTATATATATATATATATATATATATATATATATAGATAAGACCTTCTGACATGTATATATATACGTGTATATATATAAACGTATATATATACGTATATATATATATATACGTATATATATATATATATATATATATATGTCAGAAGGTCTTATCTTTGTCCATGTTATCAGCAGCAAACTTCAGTCGAGTCTTAAGGTCAGCCTCTCAGTCCATGGTGATGTAAAACACACTTGACTGTGGACACTGACACCTGTGTTCCAGCAGCTTCTAATTCTTGGCAGATCTGCTTTTTGGTGGTTCTCTGTTGACTCTTCACCCTCCTGACCAGTTTTCTCTCAGCAGCAGGTGATAGTTTGCATTTTCTTCCTGATCATGGCAGTGACAAAACAGTGCCATGCACTTTATACGTACAAACAGTTGTTTGCACTGTTGCTTTTAGGACCTGCAGCTGCTTTGAAATGGCTCCAAGTGACTTTCCTGACTTGTTCAAGACAATGATTCACTTTTTCAGATCCGTGCTGAGCTCCTTTGACTTTCCCATTGTAGTGTTTGTATCCAATGAGCTCTATTTAAATGGCCTCAGAGAAGTCACCAGCTGTAGTCACTCATGATCACTCACAAGAAGTTAAGAGGCCATGCTATGACGCTCATTTCATTGACACAACTTTCTAAGTCACCAAAATTTCTAATTCATGTTGCTGTTTGTATATTTTTGACCCAGCAGATTTGGTCACATTTTCAGTTGACCCATAATAAAGTCATAAATGAACAAACTTCATGAATGTTTTTTGTGACAAAGAAGTATCTGTTCCAATCACTCTATCAGAGAAAAATCAGAGTTGTAGAAATAACTGGAAACTCAAGAGAGCCATGACATCATGTTCTTTACAAGTGGATGTAAACTTTTGACCACGACTGTATATAGTCATCCTGTAGCAAGCATTATTTATGGTGTACAATAAGAACATGCTGATGCGCCAAACATTGAATAGTGGGTTTTGGGGACCTCCCACATGAAATGTAAAGTTTTTGATTTAAAACAACACTTCTTTTTGTAGAATTATTATTAAAAAAATTACATAAAAAATGTTATTATTTATACACACACATCACAACTTTCATCTAATCATTTAATTCTTCTGGAAATGTTTGTCATAAATCATCTGTAAATTACAGATTCAGAAAACTCTTCAGTATTGTTTAGTTAATTAATTAACAAACACAACTGTTCATTCAGTATATTTTATAGTTCAAATTCAGATTTGAATGGTGGTGATGGTGAAAGAAAACTTTCTCAGACAGGTCAAGGTCACAGTAGTGATGTTGTAATATGATTACATCAGTAACAGAAAGGTGAGCTGCAGTCGGTGTGATCAAACTGTCGGTGTGCTTCACTGCTGTCTGACTGTCATCTCAGCATTAACACTTCCTACTAGGGATGCACATTTTGGATTTTTTTTATGACCGTTAACCGACGCCCTTTAACGATTAATAACCGTTAACCGATAAGATTTAAATGCCCTTCCATGCTGCCATTCTGACATACCACCATTTAGACATATCACCATCCCGAAATACCGCTATTCCGACACACAAACGTCCCACCATTCCGACAAGGCTTTCCATGTAAGGAAAGGTTGGAATCAGAGAGTCACTGCCTCGGCGCTGTCCGGTGCTGAACTGCAGATTTACAATGATGGCAAATAGTTAGATTACTCATCTAAAATGTAAAAAAAAGCTACAAGCTTTAGATATAATTAACAGTACTGTAGGCTTCAATCGTCTGCTATTGCTTTTTAAAGCACGCTGGTGATTTCTTTAATTGTGTTCTGCTTCATTTCCAAAATAAAGTTTGAGCTTCTGAAATCTGATTTTTAAACAGTTCTGATGGAGCTCAATGTTTATCTGGATGATGCGGCTTCATTCCGAACAATTTTACTGTAAACCTGGACGACCCGCGACGTGTCTGAAGATAAAAAAAAATAATATTCAATGTAATGTGTGTTTTGTGCGTAATTGCATACAAGGATACACACCCTCCCCTACTGTACAACACGAAGGAGACTGGAATTAGTCAGTGACTTCAGGTGTCATCTGCAGAGCCGTCATTGATATCTGTAATATTAATGTTGCATATGATGCCAGCGTGCATGGAGACACACAGGCTCAATGGAGAGCTGCGCTCCAGCTGGCTGCTGTGACAGGTCACTGACACTGTGTTTCTGCTTACAGTCAGTGATCCCTGAGATTCAGACATGAATCTAACATGTTTCACACTAGCCCGAGTTACATTAATATGTGTACTAGACATATTATATTTCCCGTTTCAGGAGTTTTTAATAATAGATTGGAGGGATGTCGGAATGGCGGTTGCCTCCCCTATTATTTTATTTTTATTTTTTTGAGTACTGTGACCCATTCAAAAGTGCCGTGACAAAAAAATTCTCATGGGCTTTATTTATTTATTTTTAAATGTGTCATGGAAAGCACGTGATGGCATGTGTTGCACCTGTCGACACGCCCCCATGAGTTGATTGAATTACGTAGCTTAAAAACAAAATTGACCGTTAGTATTAATCGGTTAGAGTTACTGTTAACGGTTAACGGTTAAACGGTTAACCATGTGCATCCCTACTTCCTACCATGTTATAGTCCAATGACCACATGGAAAGACTAATATAGAACAGCTGAGGTGATGCTAAATCATTAGGACAGACTTGAACATGTCAACAGATCCGGTTTATGATCTAACAGTCTGTCCCCCTGGATGGCCATGTGCTGAGAAGGTTTCCTGCTGGGAAGTTCACCTCCCTCCCAGTCTTGTTTCTCTGCTTCTGCTCCCGTTAATGTCGACCGTTTGAATTTGCGCTGCGGTTTTCTGTGGCCGAGATTAGACTTCATCACTCCAGCTGGCAAATAGCTGCAGTCCATGTTTTCTGAAGTCGAGTTGTTGCCCTACTACAACAACAGACTGCCTGTGATGTTTGTCTGGGTGTCATGGCTTCGAGGAATATACCACAGAATTTCATTACTTTGTACCCTGCAGGCCTCGCTTGTCATCTCCCTTCTTTGTCTGATCCTCTATCCCTCTCTCCCTCTAACCATCCCTCCATCTCTGCTTCTTTTCATTGGTCCGCTTCTCTAACTCTCACTCCGTCTCTCCAGGACTCCCATTTTTCACCTCCCTGTTCCTAAATCATCTCCCTCTACTTCCCCCAAGCTTTCTCTCTCTCTCTCTTCCTCTCTCTCTCTCTCTCTCTCCCCGCTCACTTTGTGTCTCTCAGGGTAAACAGTGTTTCGCCTGTTGAACTCGATAATCAACTGTTTTTCTCTTAGCGCACACATAAACAGAAACGCACATTCTCATTCGAACACACACTCGAACACACAAACAGTCACACACACTCCCAGGCCTATATAAGTCAGATAATGATGTGTTTTGGAGGCATTAGGGACAGCGGAGCAGAACCGAGTGCCTCCAAACATGGGAAACAAACAAATTACCAGAGTCTGTGTGTGTGTGTGTGTGTGTGTGTGTGTGTGATTGCTAGGAGCAGTGTGTGTGTACTGTATGAAAAATCGATTTTTTTGCTTCAATCTGTGATCATGTTACAGAGATAAATCCTATGTGACTTGACTATGCGACACACACACACACACACACACACACACAATGGTCTGTCATGTTAGGGTGCATCATTGGAGGTGACAGGCTGTGTGTAATGACAACCCAGCAGTGGATATATGAGAGTATAAATGTGTGTGATAACCTTCTTATTTCTCGTGCATGACCTCCTGGATCATTAATGCCACAGATGCTCATTGGCCCGTTAGTGCGCTTCGTGGATGCTCATTGGTCCAGAAGTGTGTTCCATTGATGCTCATTGGGTATTTCATCGCCCGTGTCGGTCCAGGGACTGCTCATTCACGAGGATGGCCTTGCTGTCATTAAAGCGTGCTCTGTTAACAGACTATTTCTGCAGTGTTTCTGGTTTATTTGGCAGTGGAGCGCAGATAAGTAGGAGCTTGAGGAGCCAAAAACTCCCGATGCTACAACTATGAGAGTGTACAGTAGGATTTCAGCTGATTAAAACATGTTTAAAACTTGTTCCATTTTTTACTCTTCTGCTTTTTGACTGTTAACTATTAGGAACAGAAGGCAGAGGAAGCTGACTCTTAACCTGTTAAGAGGTTCAGTGTGTATCTGTTGCTTCCACGCGGTCTCAACATGGCGACTGAGTCGGCAGCCTGCAGCTAAGGGAGCTAACAGAGCGGTGAGCGCTACGTTTCTGTGGTCAGGAAGTTGTATAACAGGCTTTCACATGATCTTCTTCAGCACATGGAGTTGGCTCAGAGTTTCAGTTCAGTGTGGTTGTATGGGCAGTTCTATAATTGTACAAATTTCTATATGTGAAGCAGTATCATTATTTTCATAGTGTCATTAGAGATTATTAGTGTCTCATGGTCCAAATGATGGTTTAGAACCACTCTGACAAGAATATTGTAAGAAAAATTGCAGTGTATTTGAAATTTTGCAGAAGTTTTAAGCACAGAACTGGTCAGAAGTAAAGACTTTAGGTTAACTAAACATCTGTATCAGCTGTCAGTGACTATGTCTGCCTTCAAAAACAGTGAAATCCAAAACTCCTTGTCTCCATCTTGTACCCACATTTACTAAATGATTCACATGCCGATAAAAGGCTGAGAGAGAGAGAGAGAGAGCTGGGAGTTTGCAGCAGGGAGATAAAGGGGATGATGGATGAACATGGAAAGAGGAGACACATCCTTTTGCTGACAGCTGATGAAAGAAATCTCAGAATATGTTGAAACCTGACAGACACACAAACACAGCTCGGCTTGTGTTACAGTTCATCCTGACTCCTTCTCTAACTCTGACTTCAACTTTCTCTGGCCAGTCTCATCTGTCTTTTCTGTATTGTCCTGTGAAGAAGTAAAAATAATACTCCTTCTAAGAGGAAAAGCTGAGGCTCCAGTTTCATCTTGGTCATAGAGGTTGACACCGCAAAGTTGTAAAGAATTAAATCTGTCATAAAAGTGTTTCTGGAAAATACTTTTGTGGAAGAAATTCGGCGTCATACATAGCAAGCAGCTGAGCTGTGAAGAAGTCTGTGTGTAGAGGATTTGGTGTATGGTGCCACTCTATAATCTGGTCCTGATTGCATGAAATTAATTCACCCCCATTTCTTTCTTCTCTCCTTCTGTCTTTTTTCACCAACATGGCTGCAAACATATTTGTACATCAATCACAGCAGATTCATTCCAGCTTCACCCAAATAATTTGGTGTCACACACATTCGCGCTCAGCGCCACGTAACAAAACCCATGACTCAGGAAAAAGAAACAGAACCATTACACCTGTTCTTCATTTCCTGTAATACAACATAATGGTTCTGTTACAAAAACATAATTGACTACAAGAAATTACACCACCAAACTAGTGCACGTGTTTTGAAATTAATTTGACTGTATTTCTTGGTAAATATTTCCTGTTGCTTTTTTTTGGAGAGTGTGAAAGTCATCAACAGCTCTTGATAACTGTCCAGATGTGTGAAGTAATCTGTTAATAATAAAGTGTGGATGTTTTGTGCCATGAAGATTGTGCTGTAAAGCAGAGGCTGATTTTATTGTTGTCACTGCAGGATGGGCAGAATTAATCGACGACCGATTAATTGATCATTAAGAATTTTGTCGATGACGTTATTTTTGTTATCGATAAAATGAATGCACGTCCGATTGCGTTGCGTGAATCTTGAAGGAATGCAATGAATTTCACTATGTGGCAGCAATTAAACATTTTACCACAGAAGGGCAATGTTTGAAAAGAAACGCCACAGACCACTCAGTTATCTCCTGTGAGTTTCCGTGTATTTCCAAAGTAAACATGAAGAGGTCACAGCGAAGTGTAGGCTGGGACCATTTTGATTCAAAAAATGACTTAGTTCACTGCCAACACTGTGATGCTGTCTATAAACACAACTCAGCCACGACTCAAATGATGTACCACTTGAACAACACACATCCGACCCTGGTTAGTGGCGGTGCATCCTGCTCTCAGTCCCAACCTAGCACCACCTCGATGTTAACACAGAGGAGCTGCGATGCACAACGAGCAGAGAAAATTACACAAGGGATCTGCAAGTTCATCGAGATGGATATGCCACCCTTAAATATTGTTAAGGGCGAAGGTTTTTCAACAACCGATGAACTTATTGGAACAGGCATATCAGATTCTGTCATGACGTACCATCACCAGACTGGTCGAAAGGCGCTACGAAGAACTGAAGCAGGAGCTGCTGAGTTGAGCACAGCTGAAAGAGTCGCTCTAACCACCAACTGCTGGACCACTTTAACAGCTGAGAACTATGTTTTTCTATTTTCACTGCATTTTCATATGGCCTGTAAATACTGAATTTTAATATATATATATCTTAGTGATTAATCGAAAATCGATCGTTAATTCTCCCAGTGATCGATTAAGACAATTTAATCAAATGCCCATCCCTACTTCACTGTCACGTCAGCTATGATCCTGGCAGAAGTGAATATAGGGTGTCATTTTTAACTTTAGTTAAAAGTGTGATACACGGCAAGCTGCTGGATGTGACTTTCAAGACTCAGCGAGCCGTGGGAGTGCAGAACAATAATTGACTGGCTCTAAGAGGCTGCAAGCAAATGAGTGAGCTGCTCTTAGTCATCTTCCTGGATGAGGTGTGCATGCAGAGTTTCAGTCCAGCTGACCTCCTGTCCTCTGCCACCAGCAGGGATTATTATCATGTAGTCCTGCACACCTCAGCCCATTTCAGAATCCAATAATGTCACTTCCTTTGTCTGATATAGATTTATATACTGTATATTTCTTTGTTATTGCTGCAGCACTTATAAAAAAAAAGTACAACATGTACATGTTACAAATGTAATGGACTGTAATCTTAAGTTGTTTTACCTTCTGCTAATCTTAATCAAATCTATACTATATGTACATACACATGCACATCTATGTGTAAATATGTATTGTCCTAATCAAGAACATCATCCCCTTAAGGCATCAAAGTGAAACGACCATATCAAGTGACCGTCTGTAACTCCAAACTTCGTCTGAGGGCAAACCTCGTTCCTACCTGCCAGCCCCTGCTCAGGGTTCATACCCCGACTGACCCCAAGTGAACATGCAGGACCATCCAACAGCTGCCAAAACTGCAGAGGAATACTAAGCTAACATACAACCAACCACCTGAAAACCATCAAGAACTGAAAAACTTCAGGGTGTGCTCTGTCTCACACAAGTGTCACAAGAGTTTCTCCAACACACTTAGAAATGATCATATGCTGAAAAGCATGTCCAGAAGCTCAAACATCTGCAGAGGGAACATGAAACTGTGTTTTATCCAAGTTTGTGTTTTTGTTGATTTATAAGCCTATGCTGTTTATCACACACTGTGAAGTAAAATGAGTGAAAATGTTTATCGGGGGGAAGTAGAGCCCTGAGCTATCACTAGAAGATCTTGCAACTAAGACGGGTAAAACCCACTCAAACTCACACCCTCACTATCCCAGACACATTTACTTCGAGAAATCATGGATGCTGTGGGTAGCAAACAACCCTGTGGACACGTTTCCTTTCATGCCAGGAGAAAGTCTGAACGTACAGTTTGCCTCAGCGCTGCTGCTTCCATCACCTCCCACCAACAGGAATGACGCAGCTCAAACAAAACGAGCTGATCTGCACAGAGGCTCTGCTCGAACAGAACCAAAGCAGACAGCACTGATACTGACACACTGGAGGTTTGCTACGTTTCTGACAAGGACTTTCTTTTCTTGTTGCTAACATAAAGCCTATCCCTCACAAACACAGAGGGTCAGTTTGGATGTATGATGCTTTGCATTCCATCGTCTGCTGCCGTCCATCTGGAGCCAATCTGACCCTACTGCTAGGAACAACAACAGTTTGACTGTGTGTGTGTGTGTGTGTGTGTGTGTGTGTGCGTGTGTGTGTGTGTGTGTGTGATTTCAGGGGAGTTTGTTTTTTGAAGCTTTTGTGACAATCTGGTTTTCATTTCCTGAAGCATGATTTCCCCCCCTCCTCTCTCAGTTACTTTTGTACTCCAAAAATTGACATCAAACAGGCGTGTGGATGCAGATTGGCGAACCAATTTTTCTGCTTGTGGTCGGGCACAAAAGAAAGTTGCATGCTAAGAGCTCTTGGTTTCATTCTGGGACCTTTTGTTTTACACCTCCAGTGTCTCTCCTTAGCGTGTGAATCTAAACAGTCTCTTATACCACTTTCACACTGAAATTAGCGAATCGATGCAGGCTTTTCCAACCCGGGTCGACCCACCTTGGTTCGGCATTAGGGAGCTTTCACACTGCCACCAGACTCAGGTCTCTGTGAGGACTCTCATAGGTCATTGGATGCTGAGCAGCTTGCTGACCTGTGTGCTGCCATGATCAATAAAAAAGGTGTGCCAGATCACTATACAAGCTGTATTGAAGCACATGCTCATGTAATAATACATGTATGCACTAAGGATAATGTCACTACACATTTGATTTGTTTGATTGAAAAAAATCTCTGTCCTTCAGAGATGGGTCTCTGGAGATCAACAGGAAGACTGCTCTTATGGCAGTGGACCAAAACTTTGCTCTGTTTGCAGATCAGAGTGAGCAGCTCTGCAGCTTCACAGTGTCAGAGTGACAGGCTGATCAGGGACTAAACCAGGACGTCATCGGGTTATTTAGCAGGACGACACGGGACGCCTTTCACACTGCAGACGAGCCGAGCCGATAAATTCCCAGGTCGATCGGAGGGTCATTTGACTTTGGGCAAAATGCTGCAACAACCCTTTCACACTGCAGGAAAATCATTTTCCGTGCAGGTTTTCTGTTTCTGTTACATAAAAAACATACAGTGTGAAGGAAAGTGCATAAAATGGACAGAGTTATGTATCATCACGACCTACAAGGTCTGTATTATAGTTATTCTGGATCTTTTGATCATGACATGATCCTTGTCCACACATTGGAGATTTTAAAGGCAATCTATTGTAGTCATTTTCAGCATGCATAGTGGGTTTCTTTGTGTTTCTACTCTTACAATTTTACATGCTTTTATTAAAAAAAAACTCTTAACTTTTCTTCTGCAGCAACTATTGTCATGTCTGAAATGTTGTTTGAGCAATTCTGACCAATTTAAAGACGTCTCTCCATAAATCCTTGACAAGGATGAACTTTGAGAGAGAGACTCAGCTTTGAAGCTACCATGGTCCACAAGTCTTTGTAAGTGTCACTATGTTAAGAGATGTTAGTTCCACTAAGGATACAGGTGTCAGTAAACATATTGTGCACTTGTTGTGATTGGGTCAGGGGGAATGATTGCTCTAAATCTGGTTATTTTATGTGCCCTCTTCTTTTTGTAATAGGTACATTCTCAGTGGCTGTGAGGAAACACTGTTATTTCTAAGAACATGCCAGAATACATATTCAAACCTGTTTCACACATTTTTTCTTTTTCTATAAATTTATGTTCTCGGCAGAAAGTCAAACTAGCAGAAGTGTGACCTTTTCGGAATAACAACAGTATTAACTTCAGGACAGACTTTTACTTCATTAAAACACTCTGACTTATTCAAAGTTTTAGAAAAGTGATATTACATCAGGTCTCTGGTGGGACGGAGGACAGAGGTCAACAGTCACTCATTTTCACACCTCTTCTCCATCCATGACAACCCCTCTCCTCAGCATGGGTGGCAAATCTTAATGTTAATTCACCACTTCCTTTCCTTATCTTCTTCTCCTCTCCTCCTCTGTGTGTGTCCACTTTGTGGCCAAGAGGATGCAGACATCATTCACTGAAACTTATATGAAATTTATATTTTTATATAAAACCATGCAACTGCAGTAGGACCTCTAAAGCACAAAACTCCCCTCAAATTCCTGTTGTGATATGGGATTATTTAGTTTTTTTTCACCCCCCCACATGTTAAGCTGAATGACTTGTATGAACTGATACACTCATGACAAAATGCTCCTTAATGAAGATTGGGTCAGGGACCTGTTAGGGTTTTACCAGAGAGGATTATGCCTTGGTCTTCTCACTCTGCCCACTGATAGAGTTAATAACAAGCTTATGGAGCTCTCAGGGGGATCTGACTGATGTCTGTTGTAGCTGGGTGGCTGAGTGTTTATTGTTCCTTCATTTCCACTCCATAATTCCCCTCTTTTCTCTCATAATTTCCCTCTCCTGCTGTGCTGGTCTCTTGGTCTTTTCTCTCTTGCCGTGTTGAATTTCCTTTATTTTTCTATCCCCTGAGGTAGAGTCAGGTCACCAGGTTGCCATGACAAAGGCTTTGATTATTTCCCAGGTTGAGTGGACGGCGTCAGAGGAATGAGTTTTCTGAGAAATGTCAATAATTTCGAAGGAAGTAAATTGCTAAACTCAGGTGTACGAAGTGGATAGAGACTCATCCACCAAAAGTAGCACAAGTTCCCTCAGTGAAAAGTGGTCTTGAGAATACACAGTTCTCCATTCTCATGCTGCTGAGTGGTGACTGAACACAGCAACAGTAAATATACAAAGGAGGATTCTTTTTTTGCAAGCACATACTGACCTAAACCACCACCTCCTATCCTAGACCCCCTCAAAGAAACAAAACACTGTAGCCAAGGTAGATTTCCATCCATAAAAATGTTCAGATATGATGGAGTATAGCCTGTGACAAGGTGATGCTAATCTGAATGGCTCACAGAAGTCAAAAGGGTTGCTTTGTTCCTTGTAATGCACTTCCAAATGATTTTTTTTATTGAAGCTTCACCTTCAACTTTTTTTTATAATATCAGTGGAAAATGCAATGGACAGCACGGTGGTGTAGTGGTTATCACTGTCGCCTCACAGCAAGAAAGTACTGGGTTCAGTTCCCGGCCCGGGGCCTTTCTGTGTGGAGTTTGCATGTTCTCCCCATGTCTGTGTGGGTTCTTTCCAGGTATTCTGGCTTCCTCCCACCATCCAGAAACATGCATGGGGATTAGGTTAACTGGTTAATTTAAATTGACCGTAGGTGTGAATGTGAGTGTGAGTGGTTGTCTGTCTCTATGTGTCCTGTGATGAACTGGAGACTTGTCCAGGGTGTACCCTGCCTTTCACCCTGAAGCCTGGTTTATGCTTCTGTGTCGTGGCAACGGCATAGTTACGGCGTCGACGTGGACCCCTACGCGGACCCTACGCTGTAGCCTGACGCGCACCTCCAAAAAATCGTCAACGTGTTGAGACGCAAATGGCAAAGACTGTGATTGGTCCGCTCAGAACATAATATCCGGCGGTTGCTTTTCCGGTCAACAGCTCAACAACACCGCTATTTGTGGAGCGGCGCGAGCGGTACGGAATGATCGGACAGACCACCTCCACAAACGTGTTCTGTGCTTCAACATTTGTAGTAACAGTATTTCTTTTTCAGTTTTATGAATTCCATCTCCAGAAACACCCGCTCCATCTGAGTTGTCATTGTTTGCTGTCGGAAGAAAGCCAAGGAATCCGATATGAGCCCCCAGAAGCCACACAAAGGCACAGCCACACCCCGTCGCCGCGACGCGGAAGCATAAACCAAGCTTAAGACAGCTGGGATAGGCTCCAGCCTGCCCACGACCCTATGACGATAAGCTGTAGAAAATGGGTGGATGGAAAATGCAAAGAAGGATGCAACTTCAATATGTTTTATGCCTCACAGTTTGATGAATTAAAGCATTTATAGACTGCAGCCTTGGGTGTTTATCAAAATTTAGTTGAGATTATCTAGATTTTTACGCAACCGTAACGCGTGTTTGAACTTGACTGTTTTGTTGAGTCTCACCACTCCCATCAGCCTCATTTCCAGCTATAGCAAACAGCTGTCTGGTGAACATAGTAGAGCACTTCACAGTTTAAAGTCCAGCTAATTCTCACAGGATTTGGTGGAGGAGACTAAAGCAGAGCTAAAAAGATAAGAGTAACCATTAGATTTAGATTCACCAGGTAGCCAGAAACAAATAAATGCTAATGTTGTTTTCTGTGTGTACTGGAAATGAAAAAAGAAACTGCATGATAATATACTGTACTGTATTTGCCATATATACTGTATCAGATGTGATCACATTATTTTCATTTCCCCAAAGTAGCCTAAAAAAATCAGCAAATGCAGGTAAGTATTCATTTCAGTCCTTCAGATGTTTTATCAGAATAATATTTACTTAATAGATATAATATATTATTTGACTTAAGGCGTACATCATTCACTGTACTCCATTTTACACAATACATGTCATATTTTACACAATATTCAGTGTTTCACAAATACTGCAGGGCTGTAAGTCTGTGTATAACCTGTTCCTCTGTGGTGTCTTTTGCTTTCATCATGCTGCTCTTTTGTTGCAGTGGAACAAACTTGAGTTTATTTTTTTCCTGTATAAGAGTCTTAAGTGTGAATGCAGAGTCCGCAGCAGAGTGCAGATGAACGTCTGATGTGTGTAGACAGAGCAGTGTGGGTTTAAACTATGACTTTACTGTCTTCTGGAGTTTGAATCAGCAAATGGGGTTAGATGGAGAATAAGTGTTAGTCAATAAAACGTCCACCCAAGTACACCTCTGTGTCCGCTGTAGTCTGTGTGTGTGTGTGTGTGTGTGTGTGTGTGTGTGTGTGTGTGTGTGTGTGTGTGTGTATTTTCATTCAGCTGTGAAATGGGTGGTTCCTCCTCCCGGTTTAAGAAGCAAGAGTAATGATGTAGAATGGAAGAGGTTTATGGAGGCATTAAGCCCACCTCTTACTCCCCCCTCTCTCTCTCTCTCTCTCTCTCTCTCTCTCTCTCTCTGTCCCAGGCTCTATTTCTTCGTCCCTCTTCCTCAGTGTCCCCCTCTCTGTGTTTTTATGGTGGCATTATTATCTCGCTCTCCCACCCATTACTGCTCAGGTTGGAGCAGAATAATAAATTTCAGGATCATGCCGACGCAGCATTTCTCCAGCTAGAGCTCGTTCTGTGGACTCGACAGAAACGCTGCACAAGACAACAACAATTGTGGCATATTCTTGTTCTCCTTACTTTTGAAATATATATAGTGCATATACATAATTTTAGAGCCACACACTCATTAGTAGAAACCGTTGTTATTGTTTTGCTGTGTTAAGTAGTTGATATAGTAGTGCTGCTGCCAGAAATCGTTCATACCTTTAAATATGCTGTACAAGAGTGATATTTTTGTCAGATTCATAACACAAGCTATCTGTAAGATACACTGTATGAGCCGTAGCCTTCGTAGCATGCACAGGTGGCCAGCCAACTTTGTTGCACATTAACCCCTGTTATTTGACTGTCTTTTGTTGTACAATTCATATATCGCCTGATTCAAGTTATTTTTTCATATCCTTAAGCACCATCAAACAGGATAGATGCATTTTCTTCTTCATCAAAATAAAGCAGATTCTTTTTTAAATTTGAAACCTGCATCATTCATTTTTATTAGGAAGCAGTCGTCTGCTTCCCTGGCTTGTCACTGCATTGCCACCTGTGGATCGGTGGAATAGTGTGAAACCATTGGCAGGAATATTTGTGTATAATGTCACCAAAATAGAGACAAACTTCTAGAGGCTGCAAAAAACTTGATGATGATGATCATCTCTAAATTTTCAATTTTCTTCAGCCATCGCAGTCGCTATCTCTGTCCAGGGTTGTTCTTTGTTTCAAATTGTCTTCTTAATCTTCACGTGCTCCCTGTCGGTACAGAGTGGAGCACATATATAACAACAAGTCCTTCTTCTTGAAAAGCTAAATCAATGCGTAATAAAGCACACCCTCGCTCAGTTCAGTACATGCTGGGATTTTGTTGCTTCGGCCTGGTCTGGTTACTGGTCTGGTGTGATGGTAGCTGATGGTGGCTGGTGATAGCCAATGTTAGTAACTTTAAAAAAGAGATAGTGTACAACTTGTGCAACTGTTACTGCATGTTTTAGCGTTTACGCCCCTTTTATTGTCACACACCATAACAATCGCTTCCCTGATGCTTCTATTTCTCCGTCTGTCCTCAGCTTTCAGCCTATGGAGGGAGTGTGGTCTACACTGTGTCCTATACCACAGACCAGCTAGAGCAAATGGCCATTAGAGTGACCTCACAGCCTGACCTGATCATAGAGGTAAGTTTTCAAACAGGCACAGAGACAAAGAACTAATGAAGAACTGTTTAACAATAGATGTGCCTTTATCTCTGTGGATATTGGTGGTGTGTAATATGTTTAAATGTTAAAAGAAGTTCTTCAATAAATCATGTATGTCAATTTAGAGGACAATGTATAGCCCTGAAATTAGCTCCCATCCTTTGGGCAGTGACCAGGAGTGTTTCTAACATTTAACACACATTTTTTTTCTTGTGGGAGGAAACCAGAGGAATCTGGTTTCTTGCCACAAGCATGAACCCCTGTGTGTGTTTATGTGTTTGTGTCTGCAGCATTATTTATGCTTTCCCACAAGCCATTGACTTTTGCACTAGTGAAGACCACTAAATGAAGCAGCAAATAAAAGCTGTTAAAAGCAAGACGCGCACACACAAGCAACTACAGTACAGCTGGAAGAGAAATGCTGAACGTAGCATTAAAAAATGCAGATAGAGAGTCTCTCCATCCCTTCTCTGTATGTCTTTATAATGAGCAGGTTGTGATATGATGTATGGCAGCAATAAGCAAAGCAGCGACGCGATAAGTTAACTGTTTATATCTCCCACATCATGTGACAACATTGTGTGTGTGTGTGTGTGTGTGTACAGGGTACACAAAAATACAGACACATAAGCAGGGTTATGTGTGTGTTTGTGTGTTTTTGCATGTTCACAGTGTGCAAGAGATGCAGAAATTATCCCGTTATTTCACACTCAACAACAACTTTCTACCAGTGACGTGTTAAAGAAGAGGAAGTTTTAATTAGAGTAGTTTAAAAAAAAAATGGAATGCTGTATCTGTAATAAGCTGCAATAACATGTGGAAATCTGCTTGTCAGGCACTGACTGCAAAAGAATTAAAAGCTGAATAAGAAGTGGAATGTCACATTAGATATAGACACAAATGTAAAGAAAATTACTGTGTTATGGCTTTAAATTTTATGCTTTTCATTTAGTGAATGTGCCACAAAAAAGCACACATTGGTGTAGAAATGAAGGAAGATGAAAGGGAAGAAAGGAAGGAAAGATGGAAAGGAAGAGGAAAAAGACAGAATCAGACTGATGAGCAAAGATGGAAGAAGCAAAGAAATGAAAGTAAACAATGAACAAGGAAAGAAATGAAGCTGCGAGATGAATCGTCACAGACCAATGAGCTTGTGTTATTTAAAGAAGTGTCAGTCGGATCGACAGACTGGGAGGAGAGGGGGACAAGTGTCGGCCCTGTTGTCAACAAAAAGCCTCTCCAAATGATGACAATAATGAACCACCTACACACTGTTAACTGCCTTTCTCCCTCTTCACTGTCTCTCTTTCAGTCTTTTTTGTTTCTGTCTTCTCCCACTGTGTTTATTCTGCATATCTGCATTAAGTTGTGATATTGTTCGTGTGGTTTTTGTGAAGCACGGGAAGAAGCCGCGGTTGTAAGTGTGTGGGATCTGAATAGACAATAATCTCTCTGTCTTTGTTTGTCTGTATGACTTTGTTGATTTCACTGTCTTTCTCTCAATCCAGCCCACTTTATCAGCCCTCCATCTGCAGAGTTAAATAAAATAATATTTAAAAACCAAGCCCTTCATGGCAGCAATAACGACACCCAATGCACTGCATCTGGAGTTTATTGTTTTGCATAAAACAACAGATGAAATTGATTTGTTTGTGAATTCTGTTTTAATGTTCACATGGAAATCAATATATGTAGAGTTCTTCTGGCAGTAGCACAAGATGCTAATCCCAGAAACATCTAGAAGCAGCTTAAAAGAGATGGAAAATGCTCAGGTTTTTGTGAGGATATTTATTGTGAAAATAAAATGTTCTTACACTATCAAATACCACAAAAGTCAGAATTAAATTGATCCTGCTAACAAGTATTGTGTGTGTGTGTGTGTGTGTGTGTGTTGCCAAAGCTTGGTGGATTGTAGATCAGTGATTTTCAGTGAATGTATTGAAATCAGGTGAATGTAGTCCCCAACAAATGCACTTTTTCCTGTAATGTCTGCTTGAAACCACAGTACCCAGCTGGTGAGACATTTTTCAAAATAAAACTATTTTTATCGTGGGGTGTCAATTAATTTCTGATAATGAATTGTAGTTCACTGTTCTAAATGAACATATGGTGAATATATTATATATTTATTACACTTAGAACTTCAGTGCCTCGTCCTCTGGAAACCACAGAGTGGCGACTGTAACACAAACGGCAACAAGTAATGCTGCATTTCAGGCACCTCAGATGTTGGATCTTTCCTCATTTCATGTGCACAACGCCAAACGTCACCAAAACCTTTGACCATAACGAACTGAAGTGCACGTTGCTGATGATTTATAATCAGGCAGTTGCTTCTTCAGGAAGTTGGGGTGGACGGATTAGCCTCGACTTAAGAATCAGGAACTCTGACTGAGTAGTGTTTACCTCCGCCAAGGAGGTTGTGTTTTCACCAGGGTTTGTTTATTTATATGTTGGTTTACAAAATAACTCAAAAAGTTGTGGACAGATTTTGACAATCAGAAGTGGCCTAACTTAAAACCGATTCATTTTTAGTGGTGCCGTTGAATCGGATCCGATCACCACAAGAGATTAATCGGTTTTAAGTTAGGCCACTTCCGGCCAATCCTGAAAATTTCGTCAAAAACCGTCCACAACTTTTTGAGAACAAACAAACCCCGGTGAAAACCTAACCTCCTTGGCGGCGGGGGTAACTAAAAAAATTTTAAAAAGTCACTGCCACCACCTTGGCGGAGGTCTGTGCTCTCTGAATACTTTTCTAGTTGTTTTTTTTCCCAGCAGGAAGTGGGAAATCTCCTAGTAGTCCTGAACGCACCATTTTTTCCACTGCCCAAATGGTGCTCTGTGTTTTCACCAATTTAGCTGACTGTCAGGCGGTAATGGCGTGTCGTCTGTAGCCTACGAGGCATATTGGGATCAATTTGGGGACAGTGACAAAGGTGGATAACTAACGAGCTAACTAAGATTGTTGTTGAACATACTGACATATTAAATTCTCTGTTTTTCAACCGTATGCAATGATAATGACTTTAAATCTTAGCTAACGTTAGCTTGACTTTGAACGTTAGCATTATGCTAATCACTGTTTTGTGCAAATCCTGATAGTGGTGGGGACAATGAAATGAAATGACTGGGTAGCTAGTTAGTTTGTCTCTTGTTAAACACACGGTCACAATATATTTACTTGAGTTTGAACCGTACGCAATGCTAATCATGCTGAATCTCACCAAAGTAGCATTAGCTTTGTCATTTTAGTAGTACAGGAGCAGTGGACGCTTTCATTGCTGGGAGCTGTATGGGGTGTTAATGGTTGTTGCTGATAGGAGCAAACCCTCTGGTTTTGCCAGGGAAATGGGTTTATAGCTTGATTTTAGTTGTGAAATACATGGAAATATTAATTGATATCTGAATTTTTTTGTGTGAATGTTCCTTGAATATTTGTGAGCTGAGAGTCCCAGGTGTTGTTAATTTTGATCTTCACATGTTTTTTTTTTAGGTGTGATCAGTAGAAGTGAGACAATAAAAGATAAACAGTAAAATAGTCTTTCAGAGACTTAATGAAAATAATTTTCTCAGAGGTGACTTTGTCTTTTCTTTGTTTGTTCTTTTTGTCTCTTTCTGTCCTTTTCTATCGTTTCATCTCTCTTCCCTTTTTGCTGCTTCCTGTCACCTTATCGCTCCCCCAGCTCCTCTCTTTCAATTAGTTTTATTTAATGCTTTGTTGGTTGCATGGTAAGCTCTCTCTCTCTTTCTCCATCAGTAGTTGTCACTCTGCGTTATTCGCTACAGGCCATTGATCTGTTCTCAACAAGAGATAGTCAGATAGCAGACCCAGGCTTAATGCACTTTCATTCAGTCCATTCAAAATGTCAATAGAAACTGCAGCTCATTACCTAATGACTCATCATTCACTCTTGTTTTTTCCTCCACAGATCAGTTGAGTATCATAGTAATGCTTTCTTTAAGAGGTGTCTTTTGTATTTATGTTTCGGGGAATATTCTGTCTAGATTTGTGCAATTAAAAATGAGCCGCAATAAAGGAGGAGTGACAAAAACCTCATATTAAAATGTTTTTCTTCTTTCTCTTGCAGGGAGGCGGGATCACAATTATTGACAGGAGGTTTGGCCAGCCGGTGTACCCATCCTCGCCAAGCACCAATCACATTGATCTCCTTCCAGAGAACTTCCTGGTTTCTGACAGCGTGCAGCCAATCAGCCGGAGGGATTTCTTGTCAGTGTTGGCCAATGTGACCAGAGTGATGGTGCGGGCCTCTTACAGCACAGAGCCTAGTGCTGTGTACAGGTAGAGACAGCTACTGTTGGGCTTTGTTGGATGATAATACACAAGTCAAGTGTCATGGACATACTGTACATATTGGCTGTATGTAGTAAGGATGTGCGTTAATGGGAAATACTTTGTCCATCGTGGACTTTTTGTGCATCTAGATTGTATGTTAGTGAAATGTATGCTAACCATATAGCTGTACAAATGTTCACAGTGGTAATGTCATTTTACACAGCCTTTACGCCAAAACCTCCAAAAACAATATGCATGTTGATTACAAGCAACAAATGTAAACTTTCAGCAGCTTTAAACAACCATTAGCTCTGTGAAATGAAATAATTTGCTCACAGTTGAGTGTCTCAGGCAGTTCTGTCGTATCGTATCCTGTGAATAGCCCTACTTTAACCTCCTGTAAACCAAACACAAAGGTGTGCACTTAAGTTGGTGAAACATATTGCTGTCTGGAGGTGAATTCTGCCTCAGAGAATGACCTCAGTTCATAAAAGTTGAAAAAGTCAATATTTCTGCTCATTTTAGTGATGGCGAGTGTTAAACTAAGAAAATAGTGTAGTAAATCTGCCACATGTTCATGCTAGATATATCTGTGTGTGTGTGTGTGTGTGTGTGTGCGCGCAGACTGCACTCATTTTTAATGCAGGTAGCTAATCCCACTGCCAGCGGAGAGAGGAGAGCATCTGCTGTAGAAAGCTGCTCTTGTCCTCCTGGATATGCTGGAACTTCCTGTGAGGTAAACACAAACTCACTCACCTGCTGCAACTTTAACACTTCCTCTACAACAATCAATAGAGAACAGTCTAGAAAGGGGTAAGTAAATGTGTTATAAAGTCTTTTAAAAAAATGTCATAAAGATACCCTGTCTGTAAAATGTCACGATGCTAAGCACTTCCTTTAGATGAGATGAACTAGCTTTATTCATAGTCATTTCAAATGAAACTCAACAAGTACAGTGTCTGCAAGTGTGGCGTGTTTTCAGACATTGTTGAAAAACATTATCAATAATACAAACAACAGTATGTGTGTAGCCTGTGGTGCACTTTGAGTAGTACTAGCAGGATGTGTATTATATGTTTAGGAAACAAATCAGTATTTAATTGTATTTAAGTATATCTGCTTCTTAAATGTGCTACCTGTCGTATTCCACGATTAATTAAAGGCTCATCCCCAGTTTTCTCTGAAAGCCTCTTAAGGTAAATTGATTGTCTATCTTCCTGTCTAACTGTGCGTATTTGTGTGTGTGTGTTTCAGGCGTGTATTCCTGGTTTTCGGAGGGTGAACGGGAATCTGTATAACGGTGTGTGTGAAGCTTGTCATTGCCACGGACATGCGACTGAATGCCACGAGGTCACAGGACACTGCCTGGTAAGACGATCAAAAAGTTAACTCACTCTGAAATGACTGACCCTGTTTTACTCTTTCCTTTGAGCTGGTTGGCCGGAAGGTTTCATTTATATCAGGGAAAGATGTTGCAGACATCAAGTGTTGAGAGCAGCAAATGTAAACGCTTCCATGAAAAGTCTTTATCAATTGACATTTGCAGAAAAGATTAATAGAAAAACAACATAGTGTACAGAATATGTCAAGTTTCAGCATTATACTTATCAGACGGCATATTGCTTTAACTGAGGATATCCACACGGCAGTCACTCAATGTCATTTCATGCTGCAGAAGCACAAAGCAGAGCAGCATCAATGATTCACTGAAACATTCACACTTTTTAAGAAATCACTTCTCCAGTGCAGTGTTCTTAAAACCACAGTCTAGTGGCCATCAGGTGTAACTGCAAGTTAACGCAACCCGCCAACCTGCTCATGTGCATCGTTCTGCACACACACACATTGTCACTTCCCAGTCTACACATTGCCTCAGGCTTAAGCTGTCAGTTAGCATCAAAATAGACACACACCAGCACACACACACACACACACACACACAAAGCTGTGGGTTTGTATTATCATGTTGTGTTTCATTATAGATGAGGAGAATGCTGGGATATGTCAGAGAGAGAACACACACACTTCAGACCAAGACAGACAGACGAGCAGGCCCAGTCTCTCTCTTTCTGTCTTACACACACACACACACACACACACACACACACAGCTACAGGCAGACAGACAGATGGACATTGGCTCCTTCCCTGAGCTCTGTGTTTTCTGGCTATAGTTGAATGACTGAATGATGCTGCCCTGGTCCTATAGGTTAACACAGTGTGTGTGTCAAGGTGTGTCAGGGTGTGTTTCAGCAGTGAACAGACATTTGATCCGAGAGGGAAATTATTTTAACATAACTGACACACACACACACACACACACACACACACGCATAGAGCAGCTGTGTGGAACTGTTGTTGTAACTGGACATATAAGAACAGGGAATTGTCGGCCCAGAACAGAAAAATCTGCAGTGAGAAGAGTTTTACTGTAACTGCTAAACTAAAACGTTAAAATCTAAAATGACTATTACTAGTAATCAGCACCAAACCATGGAAATGTTTAAGTGAACTTCATTTAAGAGGCAGCTTTGGAATGACTACATGAACATCCTCAGCAGTTAGTGCCAGCACTCTCATCAATACTCACCAATACTCAGATTGACACGATCTGATGGACATTATTGTGAATGCTGTGCACTGGGTTACTATGGTAACAAAATTAGGGCTGCAACTAAGGATTATTTTGATTGTCGACTAATCTATTGACTATCTTAACGATTAATTGACTAATCTAAATCTATCTTAATCAGCTTTTAAATTCAGCTAGAGGTTGTTTTTTTTTTTTTTTTCCAGAAATATTTATGAACTATGCTGCTCATTAAACTTTTGTCCATTTAAAAGCAAGGCTAGGCAAAGTGCTGGTAAAAATAAAGTTTATTTTTTTATGTAAACATCCTTCAGGTGTCTGACGTGCCTCCAGTGTTGAGCTAGACACTGAAAAAATAGTTACACTTACTAGTTTCTTCATTCAAAAAGTAACTCAATTACTTTATTGGTTAATTACACCAAAAGTAATGTCTTACTGTTTAAAGTAATGATTTAAATTCTGACTTGGACCTTGGCAGTTCCTACATTCCTGTACAACCTGAATGCACCATGAACTGAACCACTCAAACGCTGGGCTCCCAGTGCTGCTGCATTAATCCTCTGTTTTACCAGCGATGCTTGTCTCCTTATGCTGGAAAGTCCATAGAGACATCTGAGAGCATGAATGAAGGCAATCTCAATTCATCATTTAGGAAATAATTTGCCAAATAACGGAAAATGTATATCATATTGTAAAGGTAGCCTAGTTTATAGCTTAGTTTAAAAGTAGCATCGTTACAGTGATGTGTTTCTATTGATAACGTGTTCCTGCCTAACACTGCATGCCTCCACTTTAAAAGCTGCCTCATCACAGACGTGCTGCATGAAGAGCACCTCAGCGTGTCTTTGATGTGTTTAGAAAAAAATGTTCCCAGACTTTCCATCTTTCAGCTCATGATGTTATTGCCACAGCAATTTATCTCTTGCTTGCCGGTCACCGGTTGTGCTGACTCGTGCATGTTCATTTCCAGCCGGAAAAATCCCAACGGTGACGTCACCGACTATTATCGACAAATGAATTAGTCGGCAGCCAATTTAATTATCGATTTTTGTTGACAACGTCGACTAATTGTTTGACCCCTAACAAATGTGACACTAATCCTGAACCGTGTCATCAACCTCAACCTCCTCGATTCTTCCTGCTGCTGCTGCTGTCTGCTTGACGGTGATTTGATGTGATGGCTTCATTTCATAACAACAGTTTTGATGTCAGGAAGGCGTGTCACAGTGTCACACTGCTCTTCTCTCTGCAGTGCTGTAACCCTGCAGCCTGTTAGTCTTTACCTCTCTGGCCTTTAACCTCCAGAAGCTTTGTGTGACACTAATTACTCTAAAATGGAGCAGAGCTGTGGTGAGCTCTTTGAGCTCTTTTTCACGGCCCTAACTTGCATCCTACACTCTGTATTAACTACAACTCGACTTCATTATTCTGCTTTGTCATTTCTGTAGCTACTGTATGCTTAGCTGTGTTCAACATTTTATTCTAGAGATGATTTAAAGTCAAAAATAAAATCAAAAATAGAATAAAAATGAAACAGAAATACTTTTTAAAAAAATGGTAAAGAGAGGGATGTAATGAAGCTTCACAACACAGAAACAAATGTGAGACACCAAGTCAGCTGAGATGAAAAATGAATCATGATGCCCTTTTTAAACAGCAGAGGGTGTTCACTTGACTTTACGTGTTGTACCGTTTCCCCTACCTCAGAGAAATGAATTCTCTTTAATTTGTTAAAGATAATTTGTAGTGTTTGTATGTCTGAATATGTTTATGTTTTTTTAAATATACATTCATTGCATAGTTTGTGTTTTGAAGCTACACCCTACCCAGTGGTTTGTTTTTTTTTTGGTCTGAGAAATGATTAAAGGAATATTTGTCAGTCATGATTTGGCTACAATCTCATTTTGTGAAAAATATCGTGAGAAAATCATTGTGTTAACGTTAACCCAATATCAGAAATTGTATTGAATCTTGAGTTGAGTGTATCGTTACATCCCTAGTAAAAGTTAGCAATTTTCAGATTTTCAGGAGGTTTTCCATAACTGAAATGCATGTGGAAAAAGGAAGGAAGAAAAATGTTATTTTAAAAGAAGACAAACACACTTAGTGGCATCTTATTGTTTTCTTCATTCAGGACACAGTGGGATGTTGAGATTTTCATCATTGCAGACAACTGACTGACAACAAGCTTAACCGATCAGTTTATTTACCTCATAGTTCACTTGTTCTCCTGATAGAAATGAACATTAACCAGTGTGTCTCCTGCAGGACTGCTCCCACCACACCACAGGTCCCCACTGTGACACCTGCCTGCTGGGTTATTATGGCACCGCCACCCGTGGGTCACCTGCCGACTGTCAACCCTGCGCCTGCCCGCTCAGTCTTCCTAGCAACAAGTACGTTCTGTAGACGCTGGGGTTAATGGCGCCATGGCAACACGAGTTAATCAAATGCTTTAATCTCCCACTGTTGACCCCACAGTGCATCTCTGACTCTGTGGCCCCTATTCTCTCTTCATAATGTTTTCCTCTGCTGTCCTGACAGATGATTTTTCCCATCTTACCACAAACAGAGGCTTCATCACGGTGGGAGGGAATATAATTGTAATGATGTGGCAATAAATATCATCACCATAGGTAGAAGCATCAATGTAAGTGGAGGAACATCATCCCTGTGGGTAGAAATGTCATCACCGTTAGCAGAATCAACACCTGTGGCTTGAAAACTTAACACAGTAGCAAACTCAAACCTCTAATTAGGGTATTTAAAACTTTGTGTCATGCTGTGCCTGCTGCATAGTCTCAAATCACAGTTTTATAAGCATGTATCTGCTAAAAATGTAATTTAAAAATAGCAGAAATCTGGTGTTTGTTATGGAAGCAGCCAGCCAAGAGGCGTGGGATGGAGCCTCGACCCTGATGGTTCATCAAGGAAGCATGGAGACAGTGTATGTATGGAGGAAAGATGTTTTCTGCCGCACTGCAGCTTAATCCACCTGTGCTGTGCTGGTCCTGCTGGTCCATCCTGGTGCACTGATGTTAACACTGGTAAACTAGTCCCCATGCATTGTTGATCCTGATCTACTTTGAAATTGAAAGCATTTATCAGCTGGTTTTCAGCCTTCAGTATGCAGGTCTGTGCATTGTGGATTCTTAAAATCATGCTAAGACTCCTGCAAAATTTCAAACATTTCTCCTTGAGTGAGACTTGGTTAGACACATTAGCAAATGGACTGGATCAAGTGAAAGGCAAATAAAAACTATTGACATTTCTGTAGGTTCCATAATGTTAAATAATCTGAGTCTGTCAGTGGCAAAAATAGCCCATTTAACTGCTGCCGTCTGTAGC
The DNA here is from genome assembly GCA_029721515.1 of Synanceia verrucosa. NCBI lineage: Eukaryota > Metazoa > Chordata > Actinopteri > Perciformes > Synanceiidae > Synanceia > Synanceia verrucosa. The sequence continues at coordinate 16,502,394 of CM056570.1, read as the reverse complement.
ACTCTCGCTCAACCTGGACCAGTTTCCAAAGCGATTGTTCCCATTAGGCACTTAAAACATTGGAAAATAGTGTCCAGGTTGAAAGATACTGAAGTTACTGAAGTCCTGTAGGATGTACAGTGCAGTAATTAACCTGGTCACACAGGAAGTTCAAAGGACAAAGAGTTGCTTGGTTAGCAGTGAACAGTCATGAATAAGAATGACACCTACAGATAACGGCTTGAGCGAAAAGCATTTGAGGAGTAGATAAAAGATGTGTGTCAGTGTTTGTTCTGACAAATGGTGGAGATAACAAACCTAACTGTTGGTTGGTTTTCTTCTGTTAGAAAACCTTCATTTGTACAAAACATACTGTCACACGTTTGAACAACTGTACTGTATTTTTTTTTGTAATATCCTGTATGTAACTATTGCTGCTATTACACAACTGCAGTTTTTCCAACCAGACAGTGATGCTGTGTGTTTGATCTCACCAGCATGGACACACACACACACACACACACACACAGCAGCTGAGAATCTTCTTGCAGTAATGACGCATCATGTCCAAAACTCTCAGAGCTAAAGAAAGCTGTCTCTCACCTCTCCTCTTCCCTACTTCCCATAAACCCCTGCAGTAATAATAGCTTGAAGGTCCATGCCTTTCAGTCCCTCAAAATAGCCATCTAGTCCCTTATGTTCACTGAAGCCAATCACTCAAATAGCCAACAGGGATTGCTCCAGTTAGCCGTGATGTTTAAGCTCCTAGGAACGTCTGATAAAGTGGTAATGATGTCCATATTGTCCATATGTGATATCCACATCTCTGAATCTCTCTTTTTGACCGGTCTCTTCATAATACTCTCATCTGACTACATTTTCCCATCTTTTAAAGGACTTCACCACAAACACAGGCTTCATCACTGTGGGAGGGAATATAATTGAAAAGACATGAAGAGAAATATCATCACTACAGGTAGAAGCATCAATATAAGTGGAGGGACATCCTCCCTGTGGGTAGAAATGTCATCACTGTTGGCAGAGTCAACACATCTGTGGCTAGAAAACTTTAGAAAAACCTGCTACATGTAATTAAGGTATTTCAGACCTTTTATCATGCTGTGCTGACTGCACAGTGTCAACTCAGGCTCTATTTAAGTTATAGTAAGTGTCTCCTAAAAAGCTGCTAATAAAAAAATGTCCTAAGGATGGGAAAAATTAATCTTAAATTCTTCATTGATCCAATTCTGAGTGGACCTGTTGGAAATACACCTACATCCCACTAAGTACACAAAGACACACACAGAGGTCTTCTCCAGGGTTAAAGCCAGCAGTCCGTTCATTTCACCTGATCACTCGTTGAGGATGCTTTCATGTGAACTCAACTCTTTTTTTCATTAACTGTTGGTGGCGCTACAGCAACTCAACAAAAGTTTTGTGGTTTGATTCTGATTCACTTGAAATTTGGTCAGTTAATCCTCGTAAAAAGTCAGAATGTTCCCAGGAGTTGTCATGATGTTGTCAACAAAATCTGCATGATTGTCTCTTATTATTTGTCTTTTGACGTAGATCTGGATGGGATGTAGATTACAAGATTCAAGTTCTATGATCAGAGTGACTCATTCGCCTTGACGGAGCCACTTTCCAAGTGATTCATGATTGTTTCTCAGTCTTCAGTGAAGCCTTTATTCACATTTGTTATTAAGTTGTGGTGAATTGTGACCTCATGTATCAGGACGCTACCAAGCTCAGTCATTCAGGTCATGTTTGTTCATAGGCTTGGGTGGTGTCACAGTCTTATATTGTTGCCATAGCCTTATGTAATGCCACTTTAGTTTAAATGTGCCGTGTGGTGATATTGGTAATTTTTGGATTTTTATTCATGATATAAAATTGTATGATGGAGTATTAGGGCCACATTGAGAAAACGCTTTTTCACAGACTTCAAGAATAAAGTCATCATTTACGAGAATTAAGTCATTATATACAAGAAAAAGTCATTATTCACGAGAATTAAGTAATTATTTACGAGAAAAAGGCGTAAATTTACGCCTTTTTCTCGTAAATAATTACTTTAATTTTGCAAATTTACAACTTTTTCCTCGTAAATAATGACTTTAATTCTGTAAATTTACAACTTTTTCCTCGTAAATAATGACTTTAATTCTGTAAATTTACAACTTTTTCCTCGTAAATAATGACTTTAATTTTGTAAATTTACAACTTTTTTCTCGTAATTGATGACTTTATTCTCATAAATGATGATTTTAATTTCACAAAGAATGACTTTAATCTCGTAAAGTTACGACTTTCTTCTTGTAAATAATGACTTTTTTCTCGTCAATAATGACTTTATTCTCGAAGTCTATAAAAAATTTGTTCTCAATGTGGCCCTAATTCTCCATCGCAAAAATTGTATTTGCCATGATAGTCGATTTTATTCACATTACCCTCTCCTGTTTGCCGAGGTCCAGACCTTTGACTCCACCCACTCAAATGCTCACTCTGAAAGCCCTGAAAATTCAGGTGGATATGGACGTTGGTTATAGTAAATGCAGCGTCAGACTGAAGATGAAAACTTCTGTCTGATATCAGGCAGTTCTTCTAATCAGCATCATGTAATCTGTGATGCAAAGTCACACGTTTTTCAGGTAGTGTAAATGACTGAAAGGTGTGCAGTATTACAATTTCCACAGAAAGTGTCTCATCTCAAAATTGTACACTTGTTTGTTTGTTTTTTCGCATTATTTCCCCCCAGAAGCCATGTAGAGACAGCACTAGTTAAGCCCCTTCGCTTAAGCAGTACACCCATCATGATTAGAGTGGTTTTACACCTCTGTAATACATGCAAATATTACTCCTTTAATACAACAGTCAAATGTGATTTTGCAGTTTTTTTGTTGTTCACATCCACCGCTCCAGTGAATTTATTTGTAACTCAGTGATGCAGCTTGTGGTTAGCGAGGCAGTCAGTCAGTCACTGAGTCAGTCTGGGGTCTGGAACCTGAGCCAGCAGAACTATCTATAGTCCATGGAAGAGGGAGGGTGACTGAGCCTCACTCTCTCTCCCCCAGTTCATTTAGGTTACAGTTTGTAGAGAGGAAGAGTGTTTTTGAATTCAAGTGTGAGTGGAGGAATAGATGTGTGTGAGAGAGGAAATTAAGTGTGTGTGTGTGTGTGTGTGTGTGTTTTATACAGAGTGAAGGGAAAGTGTGTCTATGAGGAGACTAACTATGGCCTTAACTCGCCTCTGTCCTCTCCTCTTCCTCATGTTCCTCCTCCCTCTATCCACGCTGGGACAACGCTACCGAATTCCTCAACAAACTAAACAACAACAACAACACCAACAACATCATCCTGATGACTACGACAGTTTCAGCCCCACCTGCCACCTGGGTGAAGAAGGGGAGCTGCTGTGTGACCAGTGTCAGCCTGGATACACAGGACCACGATGTGACAGGTAACACACACACACACACACACACACACACTAAAAGTTTATGTTGTTGTGTTTGCTGGTCTCACTCTTAATGTGGATGTGTAGCTACGGCGATTATTAAATTATTAAATAACACTGTGGCTCATCCAGAACATCATACTTTTCATGACCTAACTGCCACGTCAGGACAGAACTACCTTTTTATTACTGTTTCAAATGTGGATATAAGTGTTACTCTTGAAAATGAAGCCAAAATTATTGCTGTCACTCCAAAAATGATTATTTGGAAAATAGCCCAGCACAAATGACAACAGAAAGTGCTGCTCATTAACCGTTTTCTGAGTGCTGTCTCGTTGTCCATCCAGCTTTCTGTCCACAGCACATTTATTAGTTGAGTGACATTCTTGTTCCATTAGCTGTGAGCTTCTTTACCAAGCCAGGACTAATGAGAAGTCTCTCTGGATGCTAGTCTTGTTAAAACTTCAGGCTATGCTGTCATGTGGTGATGCAGAATGAGTAAATATAGTCTTTCAGCATGCAGGCTCACTGAAACACTGTCCACAGCTGAAATCAGTAGTTAGTCACTGTATTTCAGAGTATTTGTTAATAAAAAAAAAAAAAAAAGCTTAGTTATTGATGTAATTACTGTTCAAAATGTTGGAGTCAAGTTAAACCTTGGAGCTCTGTAGGTATAGAGTGAGGCCACTTGATGCGTCGTAGTAATTTTCGCTTTGTGATTTATTGAGTTAGTGACCTCGTATGGTGTATATTTTCCCAGTTGAAAGAGGAGTGTTTTGTCCGTTTCTGCACTCTTCTATGAAGGTCTTCAGTGGTTGTCAGGATCATACAGTCAGGACACAAATACAATATCCGTTCCACTTTCTAGTCACTCTTTATGAAGGCTTTCTACCTTTTTGTAATAGGTTTATTAATGTTCAGTGAATTATCCATCCATCCATTTTCTACCTCTTATCCTCATAGGGTCGTGGGGGGCTGGAGTCTATCCCAGCTGTCTTAGGGTGGAAGGCAGGGTACACCCTGGACAAGTCTCCAGTTCATCACAGGACACATAGAGACAGACAACCACTCACACTCACATTCACACCTACGGTCAATTTAAATTAGCCAATTAACCTAATCCCCATGCATGTTTTTGGATGGTGGGAGGAAGCCGGAGTACCAGAGAGAACCCACACAGACATGAGGAGAACATACAAACTCCACACCGAGAATGGAACCCGGCACCCTCTTGCTGTGAGGTGAAAGAGCTCACCACTACACCACCATGCCACCCTTCAGTGAATTATGCAATGTTATAATTTATCAATAAAAACAATGCTTGGGTTGCCAGGTACTGGAAAATCCCTTAGGCAGGATTCTATCCTTTCTATTTGACTATTTTATTTTATTTACAACATAAATATTTACTGTTCCTGTACAGAGGGTTCCTTATTAGAAAGTGGCAAATATCAAACAAATTGATATAGGACATTTAAGATACTGATTACACTACATCAAACTATCTGCAGGTGACTCAGTTGAAGCAAGACTTTATGCACTTTATGCACAATTTACAGTAACTGCTCTTTATATTGTACTTTTATGTTGTTCATTTTGAAGAGAGACATCTCTCTTTGTGTTGGCTTGATTTTCCGGTGGTTGGCATTAGGACTGTGATGGTATGGATTTTTTTATTACTGCAATGATAAAGCACCCAATTAATGCGGTATGGCGGTTTACCGCGGTACCCCGTGAACGCAGCAACCCCCGCTATCCTGCTTCCCCTGTGATCGCCAACTCCGCTACCCCACCGATCACTCCTTGTCCTCTGGCATAAAATTGGCGACACAGTGTTCGGCTTTGTAACAAGATTTGCAGCTATTGTTGAATAAAATCAAGTCAACAGAGCAGCGTAAACAACTGTAGACAGTACTACATCAGAGTCCCCGCCCCTTAGGATTAATGTACTGGCCTGCTGCTGAGCTGCAGTGGGAAAAGCTTTGCTTCTCTGTCAAGCTTTAAAAACAGGATGTTACTAAATATTAATGTTTATATTTCATATCAGGGAGGCACAGTGGTGTATTGGTTAGCACTGTTGCCTCACAGCAAGAAGGTACCTTGTTCGAATCCCGGGCCCGGGGCTTTTCTGTGTGGAGTTTGTATGTTCTCCTCATGTCTGTGTGGGTTCTCTCTGGTACTCCGGCTTCCTCCCACCATCCAAAAACATGCATGGGGATTAGGTTAATTGGCTAATTTAAATTGACCGTAGGTGTGAATGTGAGTGTGAGTGGTTGTCTGTCTCTATGTGTCCTGTGATGAACTGGAGACTTGTCCAGGGTGTACCCTGCCTTTCACCCTAAGACAGCTGGGATAGACTCCAGTCCCCCATGACCCTATGAGGATAAGCAGTAAATAATGGATGGATGGATATTTCATATCAAACACCATGCACTCCTGTAACTTTCAACAGCAAATATATAGAGATATATTTTGTTATTATTTTAATATATTGCGGTCATGACGGTAATAAGCTCAACACCGCAGTAAGCATCACATGACTGCAGTGATGCAGTTATCGTCCCAGCCCTAGTTGCCATGACTATTGTATCCTGCCAACACTGGATGCCATGTCTCTCACTGCTATGTGTTCATCCTGAAATGTCACTGAAGTTTGAATTACTCTACTCTGTGCATCACCTCTTGGTGTAAGGTGTTCATTTTCTTTGTTGAGAACAGCAAATGAATGCTTTTGTGAGCTGGTTTCATGTTGAATTTCTGTTCTGCTGGTACTTATTATAAGGGTGAAACATAGTTGTGTTGTGCATTGCTCAGGCCTAAAAGTGGAGCTGCTGGTGCTCACAGGGACCTCAGCCTGCTGCCATGCATAGTCTACATGCCTCGCCATGCTGTCCACAGCAGAGTCTCTCTGTCTGCCTTTTAGTCTTTTTATAAACATCATTTGCCACTGGAAAGCAATCCGACTCATTGCCAGTCCATTTTTTTCTAGACTTAAGGGCATCTGTAGTGAGCTGGAACCCAGTCAGTGTTAACTGAATGAGATGAATCTCTAATGACGATCAGAAGGTGTCATCAGAACCACTTCCCTCTCAGTGGAAATGGTGCTGTTTGTATGGGAGATTGCGTGCTAAATGTGTTTGTATATACATACACACAGCACAGCATGCATGTCTGTTTGCTGTTTTTGTACCATATGGTGCCTCCAGTCAATGATAAAGGACAACTGATGAACAGAAAAGAGAAAGAGTGAGGGACTGTAGCTGCTGCACTCAGAGTACACACAGTAGAGCTGACAATGTACAAGCATAATGTAAAATAATATTATTTTTTACTAATGACAGCATTAAACAGGTGATCAGTGGTTGGTTGTTTTGTGTTGCGTTACCTTGTCATTATACATCGTTATACAGTGCTTTTGTTCTTAATGGTAATTAATTGTGATTTGCCAATTTGTCTGTATTATGGGCTCTAACAAAATAAGCTGCTCCATTCTCTCCATGCTAATAGACTATCCACTCGCCACTAAGTGATTCTGCTTTTCAATTTCCTGTCCATAAACAGCCATTTAGAATTTCACTGAAAGCTTTTTAATGCAGCTGCCTTACAAATAAGTCCACTAAAACACTTTGAGTAGTGACATCTAGGGTTTGCCTGCGTGTGCAGATGTTATGGGCCTTTAAAGGTATTTCAGATTTTACACATTCGTTATTTAGTTTGTGACTCATCCTGGCTGGAAATGCTGTGTGACGAAAATGAGGCACTCAGTCGATCAGTCGTTCATCAAGAAGGGAACAGGAGTCTGTGGAGGGGGCAGTGATTGTTGTTAGTGTTGGGTGAGGAAAAGATTGCACATAAAATCCTGTGAAGAGGCACCTGAAACCAATTCTTTAAGCGCAGGTGCACAGTGGACAGCAGAACTTTTGAATTTCTCTGACAATATGACCAAAGTGCAGTCAGATATTGTGTCAACAGTTTGATGAGCAACTCACTGTCAGTTGTTTTTATCTGTTGTGGCTTTGAATTGATCATTTGTGTTGCATTAGGAGAAGAACTAGGAGCAGTAGTAATGGTCACCATTTCATTTTAATGTAACTTCATAATTGTCCATAGCCATGAATCATGCAGAATAAGGTAATATTGTTATGTGAAATCTGTGAAACACTGTTGTTTTTTCAGTTGTGCAAGCTTTAGAGATGTAAGTCAATGCCTTTGGAAGAGAAAAATATAAAAGACTGAACATGTGAAGGCTTATCATATTATCCCACTCTTTAGTTTACAGTATATGATGCAAAGAGACACATTCAGAAACAGGTTAATCAAAAGCTGTCAGAAGCATCAATCAAATCTTTGAAATATAAACCTTTAGAATTTCATTTTTATGGTTGATGTAAACAATTAGAAAGATGCTCCTAAAAAGCTTGTATTGAAACATTGCTCATATGAAGAAAAAACACTGAGTGAATGCAGCAAGTCACACTTTATTTTGAAATGTATTGAGGTGATTTAAAACTGCATGAAGGAACTTTGTGCTTTGGCATCCTCAAGTGGAGTGAGGCTGCCTGTTGGAAACTGTTGATGTTCACTGAAACAAGAACTAGACCTTATTCGGTCCGATTCCCCTGCTGTAATATAGAGACATTTAAAAGTAAATTACAAACTAACTTCAAGATGTTTATTTATATGAAATTCCCATTTTATTCCCTAAAAACAACCTGCCCCAATTTCTGCTTTCAACGGGAAATATACAGTAGCGCTCCGAGAGCGCAAGTTGATCTCAAAATGCTTTGAAAGTTATGGGGAGAAAAAAAAGTATGAGGGAGGAGCAGAGCTTGTCTTCCCCTGACGCCAACTCCCCATTTATAACGCTAAAAATAAAAGGTCGCTGTTAGGATCCCAGCCCCTCTCTTTCCCTCTGTAACCCTACCAGTTGTGTTCGCTGTCCACTTCCTGTTCACTCTGAAGGCTCTGACCAGGTGTCTGACCCCCCCACCCCTCCCCCATACATCTCCTTCAAACTCTCAACTAAAAATACCTTCACTTCCTCTTCAAACCAAAGTACCTTCACACACACTGACAGCACATATTACTCAAAACTTAGGTAATATTTGTCCTTGTTCATTGATTGATGCTAATAAAGCTCATTTGAATTGAAATGTAACAGCAGAATAGAGTAAAACTGTGAATTAAGCTTGTGAATAAAACAAAATTCAAACGCACTCTTTTCCCTGCGAAAGAGGTGAGATTGTTGCCAGCTCGATTCTCCACTTGAGGAATGCACTTGTATCTCTGCACACACACACACACACACACACACACACACACACACACACAGCTAATAAACCAGTTCTATTGAGTACCAAGGAGGGTCAATGGTAATAATGGCTGGCTGCTCTTGACTCTTTCTCTCTCTGTCCTTTCTTTACCCTCCTCTCTAAATTCAATTCTCTTTCAATGTAAGGACACACACACACACACACACACACACACACACACTCTTTCATCTCAATTCCCTTTTTAGACTGTCAAGCTTTATTTCAGCTTAGTCCTGTTTTATTTGGTTTCAGTGGCTCTTGACACGCTGCAGCACTCTCAGGTTAATATATTTCGCAGCATCTCGGCTTCCTCTTATTATTAATCAAACAAAAGGGGCCGAAAAGCAAAAATGAAAGTCAGGGAATGGCATGGCTTCACACACACACACACACACACACACTGTGTCCTTGCTCGAGGGGGCTAACTACTATTTTTAATTTTTGTTTCCAAGAACGATTCCAGTCAAGAGTCAGTTTTTGTTTATGTTGTCAGCATTTTCTTTCATTTTCCCAATCATGATCAGTTGAAAGATTTTCTATCTATCTGTCATCTATCGTACGTTTCTACAGCTGGAGCAGTGGCATTAAGATGTTTCATGATTCAAGTTTATGACAGTAATTCAGTGAATATTTTTAAACCTGGACAGCTTCCTGCAAATAACCTGTTTTTGGAAAGAACTGCCCGAAGACATTAAATCTCCATTTTTTTTTTTAAAATATCTGGTAAAGCTTATTTATTTATTTTGATAAACTTTCATTTCATATCTGTTGATGTTTGCTTTGGCTCTGTTGCCCTCCAGCTCTCTTCGGTGTATATCTATGACTTAATGTCTGTCTGTGTGTGTGTGTGTGTGTGTGTGTCATTGTGATGTGAGTGAGTGTTTAATATGAATTATGCAGCAGCCCTCAGCCGAATAGTCTCACTGGTCAAAAAGGCACCTGAAACAATGCTGACTCTCTTGGCTAGACGAGTTTCATTGCTTGTTTATTTTGTGATTGTATTTGTCTTATGAGGCCTGTGGGATGAGACCTGCTGCTATTAATGTGTTTGCATTTTTAAATCACTCTGTTTTCATCATATAAGCTGGAAGCAAAGGTAATCAATGTTGTGATGATATTTCCTGCTGAAATCTGAGAGTTGTTTATTCTGTTCTGTTTAGGGCTGGGTACCGAACTTCAATACTTTTGTAGCACCAAAAAGCTCCGATCCTATCAGGTATCAAAATATTAATCATTTTTTGGTGCCAAACTCCAGTACCCAAGTGTATGTGAGCCAGCTCTCAGATGTCACTACGGACATGTCCCCTTCACATTCATAGTCAGTATGTTTACATGTACTTAGAGAAATTCAACTCATTGCCTTAGTCTGGTTTTAAAAGCCACATATACACCTTAGTCGGACAGAGCAAAACAAAGCAGGTGAGGTGAGCCTATGCATATTCTCTGTAGACCTGAAAGCTGAAAACTGCCTTTCAAGTTGTTTTTGGTTCTGTTCTGGGCCCATTATCATTCACAATGTACATAAATAATCTTGGACCATTACTCACCATTATTTACAGAACCACTCTGGGTATTACTCCTTCTATTTGTCTTGTCTTTTATCAAGGAAACATGGTAGTCACTGTCTCTGATCAGTGGATACTCTGCAGTTTGTCATCCCCAAAGTACATGACCTGGACAAGAAAGCATTTCGCTTTCTGGCACCTAATTGTTTTTATTATATATATATATATATATATATATATATATATATATATATATATATTGTTATATATAAATTACAAACTTAACTTTAACTTCAAGTCCTACCTTGTCTGTGTGCAAGTGTTTTATATGTTCTGTTGTTAATTTTATCTTTTGTTGTTTGTTTTAATATGACTATGCTGCTGCCCTCTCGGCCAGATCTCCCTTGTAAGCTCTCTCAGTGGGACTAACCTGGTTAAATATTTACTTTATTAAAATTTAATTTCATTCATTGATTAAAATCAAAACAATTCAGTGTACACAATAAACACCATTCCCAAATCTGAATGAAAAATGATCTCATATAATCTGCCCCTTTACCCAAGAAATCAATTTACAACTTAAAAAACAACAACAACAACACAATAAACTGCAAAATAATGAAATAAAATAGCTGTTGGCCGACAGTGACAGTCACGTTTTTTTAGTTCCCAAAACACAATTCCTTCATTCATACTAAACAAAACAAAAAGACATGTTTGTCTACTGCTGCACAAGGAGTCTAATAATCAGACATAACTGACATATTTCATTATATTTCCTTAACATTCTGGCTTTAGTTGTTCTTCTAAATGACACACACACACAGAGACACAACGTTCCATAAGTTTTGTTCTGAATCTTGGTTTTCTAGAGATCTGTTTGTTATATTTGCCTTCTCTTTTTACAAATCTTTTCAAATAAATGTAATAGATTTTCTCCATGAAAGAAAAATCATAAAGCGATATTGCAGCATTACCGGCCTTTTCAAGAATACCTGATGCAGGATTGTCCCAAACTGTATTCTGAGAACGAGAATAACAGGATGAGATCTTACTGCTTCATCTTGAAAGCGCAGATCAGATGGCGATGACTTATGTGCACACTGATGTTATGAAAGTTTACGTTTGTGGAAAAAGGAACATATTTGCGATCAGTTTTAACCCCAAATACTTCTCAGTGGACTAGATTAATGTCTTTTTAGTGATGCCAGTGGGTGTCACCAAATCTGGAGAAAACTTGCAGCTACGCAGACGTAGCATATTAACTACCTGTGTTGGTAAATATAAGTATTCTCACACATCCTCTATTTATTAATCATTACCTGAACATTTTCTCCAGTCAGCAGATCATGTTTACACTAACATCCAGGATGAAACAATAATGATAACACTGTTTCTGTGTCTCTCTGCTGCCTCGTAGATGTTCCAACGGATTTTACGGCCAGCCCACCGTGCCAGGGGGATCCTGCCAGCCCTGCGATTGCTACGGCAACCTGGACCTATCCACACCTGGCAGCTGTGATCCAATCACAGGCCAGTGTCTGCGTTGTCGTCAAGGATACGCTGGGGCGTCTTGCGAAATTTGCGCTGATGGTTACTATGGAGATGCCATCACAGCAAAAAACTGCCAGGGTGAGTAAACTGACGAACAGCAAGCATCAAAACTGAAGAAATAAACACACCATTTTATGACATACCTGCATATCAGTAGCTACTTAAGTTACTGGAGTTCTTCAGTGAAACTAACAAACATAATTTAGGAAGTAAACAAATCCAAAAATGTAAACATGAGAAATACAATAATGTTAGTGTCAGTTATTCAATACATTTGGGCCCATATATTACAATATACTTATTTAGTTTACTTATTTACTATGTAAGTTGAACTGGTAATAAATATGTCTTTGCTCAGTTCAATATATGCAGCAGTTTTGCTGCTACAGTCTTACTTGGCCTGGTATGACCACTGTCTCATGGTGGATTAAAGGGCACTGGCACATTGTCATTGTCCAGAGTGTTTCGTCTCGCTGCCTGCACAGCCTGCTCTAGTTCTTATTTTACCTCGAGTCTGACAAAAGCCACAGACAGAGCAGCAGGTATACCATCGCCTCCATGTCTAGTTGTGTAAATGAGCTCACTGGAGTTTTGGGCAGCTTTGCTATGACAAACCCACCAATGCTCAGCAGTACTCAGTACAAAATGCCTGAAACCGAGTCAAGTCAAGTCACTTTTGTTTGTATTGACCAATATCACAAATTGTGCATTTGCCTCAAGGGCTTTACAATCTGTACAGGATATGACACCCTCTGTCCTTTACCAACGACCCTCACATTGACTAAGGAAAAACTCCCCAAAAAAACCCTTTTAATAGGGAAAAAGAAAGGGAAGAAACCTGAGGAAGACTTTTAACTATACTCTCCGTGGATTTCAGGTGTAACCTGTGGACTGAGGTGTGAAGTCTGGGGTCTGGGGAGTGGGTGGGACGCAATTGGGGTTATGATTTTGACAGCTGTGTGTGTGTGTGTGTGTGTGTGTGCATGTGTGTATGTCTATGTCCATGTGCTGTGTATGCAGGTATTTGCATGTATTATGTACATGTGTGGATGTGTGTACACATGATGCCCCCCCTTTCCCTTTTTTTTTCCTGGTTGTCTCTTTGTGTACATATGTATCTAAATATGAAGTAGGTATGCAAATATATATTTTATAATTTATTTCTGTAATGTGCAAGCACCTACGTATGTGTTTTCCTTTTTTCTCCTCTTTAAATTAAAATAAAAATTTGGTCACAAAAAAAAGAAACCTGAGGAAGAGCAACAGGAGAAGGATCCCTGTCTGTCCATCTCTTCCAGGATGGACAGACATGCAATAGATGCCATTTGTACAAAATAACAACAATGAAAAACACACAGAGACACTCCATATAACAGCAGTTAATACATTGCTCTCTGCAGTGGATTCTGACCAACACGTCCTCCTCTCCACCACTCTAAATGGATGGAGCATGGCAGCATGTCCTCCTCTCCACCACACCAAGCAATGAAGGTTTGAGTCAAGTAGAGGCGAGTCGTGCTCAAACTGTGTCATGGAAAAGCACCAGTTGAGCTGATCTGCTGACTGTTATTGCTTGATTCTTGTACTGTTGATACACTGCTTTGAGCATGATTCTGTAAAGCCTCTGCATGGTACGACTCAACTCGACTCAGCCTACCTTTGGTACCAAGGTACTTTCCCTTTTTCATTTTCAAAATGAAACAGATTTGAAAATGTGCAGACTTTGGTCTGCTACCTTCCATCCACACTAGTCAATACTGGGACACACAATTAATTAAAAGCAACATATTGTTTGAACCAGCTTTTCTTGAGAGAGTATGCTGTCAGAATGATTTTAAAAATGTTGTAATTTATTAAATGTGAAACACTGGGACTTCAAGAGGGAAATCATCTCCTTTTAAAGATAAGGAAAATTGTTTTAAACAAGCCAGTATTGCAGCTTCGGGCTCAGTCTCAGCAGGGACGTTGGGCTGAACAGTAGTATTTCCTCTATAAAACTCAATTTTAGCTAAATGATACCTTTAATCCTTTTACTAAAACACTGAGTAGACACACCATCTGGAGTGTGTGATGTGTGAGTGAGACTCTGTATCAGCAAGCAGCTGTGCTAGTAGGAGGTGTGATATCGGAGCAACCCACTGACTGCCAGCTGTGTTTAAGAGTGAAATATATATATATATATATATATATATATATATATATAGATAGAGATAGATAGATATAGATATATAAAATCTACCTGTTAAAAAAATACTAGGGGGAGACTGAACAAGAGAGGAAGCGAGAGATGGCAGGGACGAGACGTACAGATGGTGCTTGTTTGTGAAGATCTGCATTAAAACCTGATGAAAACAGTGAGACAGAATAAAAGAGACACCTCAGTGAGAGACAGACAGGAAGACAGGCTGACAGAGGCTATTAATGTGTATTTGATAGTTAATTGTTCTGTAGTTGTTTCCCCTCTCCACCCAGCTAAATGCTTATTGATTAATCAGCCTAATCGATTGCTCTCCTACAGTGCTGATCGGCTGCTCACTTCTTGGAGTTGGGCTGTTATTGATCCTGTACAAATGACCACCAGGAATTATTAAAACACAACAGCTCTCTCCACTCTTTGCTTCCGTCAGTCTATCTCTCTGGCTCGCTCTGCTTCCCCTCCATCGCTCCCAGCTTTAATGAATTTTATTGAGTGGAGCAGGAGAGTTCAGTCCATTTGTGCACTGTTAGACTGTGGAAATCCTTTACTTTTTTTTGAATGTCAGACCTCCCATCTGTGAGCATTTTTTGCTGCAGTCATTCTGTCTCTACCCGTAATAGCGCTTCAATTTAATTCAGTCGAAGAGTGGAAAACGGTTTGATTTTGCAAGCAAACTTTACTACAAAGCCGTTTGAGGAATAATTTCAAGGAAATGAACTCCTCACATCTCCTCACGTTTCTCACATCGGCAATAGTCTTTTGCAAGTTGTTGTATGGATGTGTGAATTGCGCTGTCACACATTTGTCCAATCACTGGAACAAAGTGGATGTGCAGTAATTCAATAATGTAATTATACTTCCTGTGTGTCTGACACTTAATGAATGTTTCATAGAGACTTCATACAGTAGATCAATAGACTCCTAGGGGATCGTTGACAAATCCCACAACTTTAATTTCACCGCTCTTAATGGACTGTCTGGTCCTCTGTGCCGAGGCTCTGACTTTTTATTAGGCTGATACAGTAGGTCCCAAAAAAGTAGTAAAGTACAGTTTAAAAACCTGGGAAAAAAAAATAAAGAGTCTGAACCAACAAGGCACAATAACACCCACTTGTTTATCACAGTGCCATTTACAGCACATACTCATCTTTTTATCATCGTGCCTCGGATGAATTCTGCACTCAACGTTTCCATTTTAAAAATTTACTAATTTCTAAGCAAGTTGACAACCTTCTATATCGGCACAAGTGGTGCTGTTTAACATAATAGTATTTTACAGGGTCTGATTTAGGGACAAAGGAAGCTGAAGGAATTGACTGTTTGATAAAGGAGGGCTTCACCCACAGTGTTACCATTCCATGTACATCAACTATTCACCCCGCGGCACCTTTAATTCTTGAAGAAAACTTTCTGTGACGTGCCTCCATGGCAAACCAATCAAAAACAAACAAAGGTCTTGATGAATTGCAGTAAATATATGAAATCCTACATTTGCTCCCACACTCCCACACAGCTCGTGCAGTATAATTTAAATCTCATTTATCCATTCGTATGCTCACTGCTACCCACACATGTGCGTCTTTGCTAGAAACACAGTGTTAACAACACTTCAGACTCGCACAGGCTTGCCTGCAGAAACATAAGTGTTTAGCGGAAGTTCTCTCATCGTATCTACATTGCACATAATTCATCACTTTTACCTTCATACAGTGAATAAACAGCCTATATCAAGCTTCTAATTGATATTTTAATGCATTAATTGAACAACGTCACATCTCTCTTGTCAGTTTCCCTCAAGGCCTCTAAACACCATCATTTCATCAGCATGTCTTTAACAGACATTTTCCACTCCTATCTTTGCTTTTAACTGTTGTATGACTAGCTAATAGACTGACTTCTCACCAACGCACCATTGTGTTGCTAATGATGTACCATAGTGTAGATGCACAGTCGCTGCTCCTGCAGTTTATTTACACGACAGATTGTGGATTGCTTGGTAAAAGAAAATAATGCATATCAAGTTACTGAAAAGCACTGAAAATACAAAAAAAACACAACAAAAAGCAACATTTTATCCCAGAACAAGGCTTGCGTTGTGGCGACTGACAGAACGGAGTCCAGATGGTCCCTGAAGGGTGAAGCTAGGGGGGCGAGAGACTCTGAGAAAAAGATAGAGAGAGAGTGTGTGAAACAGAGACGGATGTATAGCGTATGCGCATGTTTTTTTGTGTGTTCAATCAGGCGTGTGTGTTTGTACATCTGTGTGTGTGTGTGTGTGTGTGTGTGTGTGTGTGTCATTTCCTGAGAAAGGTGTTGATGTTATATTACGTGTATACCTGTGTGCTTTTGACAGCCTGTCTACCAGATGGGAGCTGTGATGTTCAGGCTTTTAATTGTAAATCTAAAGGGCTGATCAGTGTGTGTGTGTGTGTGTGTGTGTGTGTGTGTGTGTGTGGGGTCTGGTCTGCCTTATGTCCACATTGGGGTCACACATTTGACTTAATACCAGTTGATTGGGGACAGCATGTGCAACTGGGGACAAAATCCATGTCCCCAATTGTTCAAACCTTAATTTTAGGTCAGTGGTTAGGGTTAGGATTAGGGGATTAGTTGTAGTTAGGCTAAAGGTAAGTTTTTGGGAAATCAAGACACTTGTTTATTTCTGAAGTTGTGTAACGTGTCTTTTTTGGGGAGTTTATTTCCTTTTTTAGGACATCTCAAGCACCCTTGTGTTTCCTTACTGTAGGGTCCAAGCAGTGCGCCCTTCATTATTTCCACCAGCCTTTAAGGGAGATCATGCGTTTTCTCACATATGTGTCTGTCTGTCTGTCCACAGCTAATCTTGCTGGACCCCTTTGTTTAATATCTTCTTGTGTTCATATATGATTGTATGAATTAGAGCTGTGTGATATGGACATCATTGTATGTCTTCATGTAGCTAATTTTATATCTAGATAACAATATGTATACAATATAGTATTTTTTTTCTGATGTAAAGTTACTGGGGGTGGCACGGTGGTGTAGTGGTGAGCACTGTTGCCTCACAGCATGAAGGTACTGGGTTTGATTCCCAGCCTGGGGCCTTTCTGTGTGGAGTTTGTATGTTCTCCCCGTGTCTGTGTGGGTTCTCTCTGGTACTCCGGCTTCCTCCCACCATCCAAAAACATGCATGGGGATTAGGTTAATTGGCTAATTTAAATTGACCGTAGGTGTGAATGTGAGTGTGAGTGGTTGTCTGTCTTTATGTGTCCTGTGATGAACTGGAGACTTGTCCAGGGTGTACCCTGTCTTTAACTCTAAGACAGCTGGGATAGGCTCCAGCCCCCCACGACCCTATGAGGATAAGCGGTAGAAAATGGATGGATGGATAAAGTTACTGGTAACGTTACTTTGTCTTTCCATTATGCTTTCGTCCTCCTCTTCCTCCATGCTGCTTTACATCTGTTTCCCTAGCAACCAGTGCAATGTTCTCAGAAACAGGTGTATTTTTTTATGATAGCGCAAATCCAGACATGATTACAGAAATCAAAAGTGCGCATGTGCAAGCACTATGATGACCTAACACCCAATGTTAAAGGGTTAAGTGTCCCCAAAATGATCAACAGTTGCTCAGTAGCAAACACGTTTATGACTAAAAACAAGCCTTACCTAGTCTGTTATCATGGGAAGTATCCCTTACATCTGATATGTCATGATCCACTGAATCTTCATGTCCAGCTTGACTGTAAAGGAGCAGAGGAGGGACAATGGATGAAGACACACCTGGCAGAGATCTGCAACCTACTGAGTGCACTTTTCTAGTCATTTCACAAGCTGCTTTTTTGGTTATTTATTCACCTGTATTCAGGAAAGAAATCATGTCATTGTCACCAGATTTTACCCTGAGGAAAATATGCTTCAAGGTATCATGTTAGCCTTTATTATTGACAGTGGGGAAACAGCAAGAAGTAAAGGAGAGAGAGGCAGCTAATGGACTGGAGAGTTTGTAGTTAATAGTCAGTTTGTTCCTAAAACAGGGTCAGTGTCTTCAAATATTCGACACAGCCATGCGTCAGGAGCCATGCGTCTGCCTGTGTTTAATTACTGTCAGATTCCAGTCATGCTGTCTCTTTTGTGTTGTGTTGCATCTTCATCTTTTTGTGGGGACACTGAGCATCCTAAACTGTTTTGAAACGTTTAAAGTTGTCTTTCTTTCACATCACTTGACATTTAAGACTTAAATATCTGGATGATATCTGGATGTTTGTTGTTGCTGAATTGCTGTAAATGTTATCGTGATGTTCATGAGGTTGCCACATTCTGCATTCAGGAAGCAGATTTATTCAGCTGAACCATACCTAATTCATTTTTTGGGCTTTTGAAATTGTCTTGGCTGGCATATTGTGGCTTAAGGGGATTTTGTGAATGTCTGGGTCTGGTGTTTTATTTTCCTTAGCAGCAACACAGAGACATTTTCAGACCGCCAGGCAGCTCTCAAAACCCTAATGAGGTTTTTAGTTGGCCTCCAAATTGAAAACAGATTAAAATAAAGTATTCAGTCGTCTGTTATGTCGTCTGTATTGTTTGTTTCAGTCAAAGAGTATTGCAGCTTTGTCATGAGCTTTTTCCTGTGGACATTTAACACCAGAATTTCTTCAGAGAAAACTGGGCAAATCCGCATTCTTAAGTTAATAAAAATAAAATGTTGTCCTCTGCAGCCTCGCTTTGTCGTTTGACTTCAACTGGCTGTGTTTTTAATATACAAAACATAATCTGGCAAAAGTGAATCAGCCCACTAGACTGAAGAATCTATTTGGGGAAGAGAAGATTTTCTCCGAAGTGCAGTCAGAAGGATATTAAAATGCATATCGACAGCTAATCCTGAGGAAGACCTTAAGCAGGATCTGTGCTTATCCAGCCGACTGCAGTGTGACGTAAACACACTCACCAACTTGTGTCATTGTTGTTATATGTACTCCTGTAGAAATTCTTCAGAAATGCTAATTGATGTAAAATCTGCTCTCTCCTCTCCTGCCCTGCAGCCTGTCAGTGCCATATTAATGGATCTGTATCTGAGGTCTGCAATAAGGAGACTGGACGGTGCCAGTGCAGAAAGAATGTGGTTGGACGACAGTGTGACGAGTGCATCGTAAGTATGTCGACAGATGCCAATAATATTTCCAGATGTTGGCACCATTCCTGTGTCGACCTTTTTAATCACTTATTTCCACATACACTCCACCCTTTCTTATTTTCCTGTAATGTTCCTCTGAATAAGCCTAATGGACTACCTGTGGTCTACTGTTGCATCTACTGTGACAATGCTTTTCTTTGTGTTGCTTCTTATTTTTCCAAGGAGTTAAAGGCTGATATATGCTCATTCATAGTGTAATGTACTACTAGTAAGATGTAAGATAAGATTTTCCTTTATTTGGCCCACAGACGGGGCAATTTGCATCGTTACAGCAGCAAAGTGGATAAAGCAACAAGGGCCTTTAAAAGCTAGAATAGAACATATAATTAGAAAGTCAGGAGAAAAATAGTAGTAAATAAACTGAGGCATTGTATATAGAAAATAAGGGAATGATAAATGCATCTAATATACAGTACAACATAAGTGAATAACTAAGACATCATATATACAACATAAGTGAATAACTAAGGTATCATGTATATAACATCAGTGAATAACTAAGGTATCATATATAAAACACAAGTGAATAACTAAGGTATCATGTATATAACATAAGTGAATATATAACATAAGTGAATAACTAAGGTATCACGTATACAACATAAGTGAATAACTAAGGTATCACGTATACAACATAAGTGAATAACTGAGGTATCACGTATACAACATAAGTGAATAACTGAGGTATCACGTATACAACATAAGTGAATAACTGAGGTATCGTGTATATAACATAAGTGAATAACTGAGGTATCGTGTATATAACATAAGTGAATAACTGAGGTATCACGTATACAACATAAGTGAATAACTGAGGTATCGTGTATATAACATAAGTGAATAACTGAGGTATCGTGTATATAACATAAGTGAATAACTGAGGTATCGTGTATATAACATAAGTGAATAACTGAGGTATCATATACAACGTAAGTGAATAACTGAGGTATCATATACAACGTAAGTGAATAACCGAGGTATCATATATAACGTAAGTGAATAACTGAGGTATCATGTACAACGTAAGTGAATAACTGAGGTATCATGTACAACGTAAGTGAATAACTAAGGTATCATGTATATAACATAAGTGAATAACTAAGGTATTGTGTATATAACATAAGTGAATAACTAAGGTATCGTGTATATAACATAAGTGAATAACTAAGGTATCGTGTATATAACATAAGTGAATAACTGAGGTATCATATACAACTTAAGTGAATAACTGAGGTATCATATATAATGTAAGTGAATAACTAAGGTATCATGTATATAACATAAGCGAATAACTAAGGTATCGTGTATACAACATAAGTGAATAACTGAGGTATCATATACAACTTAAGTGAATAACTGAGGTATCATATATAATGTAAGTGAATAACTAAGGTATCATGTATACAACATAAGTGAATAACTAAGGTATCATATACAACATAAGTGAATAACTGAGGTATCATATATAATGTAAGTGAATAACTAAGGTGTCATATACAACATAAGTGAATAACTGAGGTATCATATATAATGTAAGTGAATAACTAAGGTATCATGTACATAACATAAGTGAATAACTAAGGTATCATATACAACATAAGTGAATAACTGAGGTATCATATATAATGTAAGTGAATAACTAAGGTGTCATATACAACATAAGTGAATAACTGAGGTATCATATATAATGTAAGTGAATAACTAAGGTATCATGTACATAACATAAGTGAATAACTAAGGTATCATATACAACATAAGTGAATAACTGAGGTATCATATATAATGTAAGTGAATAACTAAGGTATCATATATACAACATAAGTGAATAACTGAGGTATCATATATACAACATAAGTGAATAACTGAGGTATCATATATAATGTAAGTGAATAACTAAGGTATCATGTACATAACATAAGTGAATAACTAAGGTATCATATACAACATAAGTGAATAACTGAGGTATCATATATAATGTAAGTGAATAACTAAGGTGTCATATACAACATAAGTGAATAACTGAGGTATCATATATAATGTAAGTGAATAACTAAGGTATCATGTACATAACATAAGTGAATAACTAAGGTATCATATACAACATAAGTGAATAACTGAGGTATCATATATAATGTAAGTGAATAACTGAGGTATCATATATACAACATAAGTGAATAACTGAGGTATCATATATACAACATAAGTGAATAACTGAGGTATCATATATACAACATAAGTGAATAACTGAGGTACCATATATAATGTAAGTGAATAACTAAGGTATCATATATACAACATAAGTGAATAACTGAGGTATCATATATAATGTAAGTGAATAACTAAGGTATCATGTACATAACATAAGTGAATAACTAAGGTATCATATATACAACATAAGTGAATAACTGAGGTATCATATATAATGTAAGTGAATAACTAAGGTATCATGTACATAACATAAGTGAATAACTAAGGTATCATATACAACATAAGTGAATAACTGAGGTATCATATATAATGTAAGTGAATAACTAAGGTATCATATATACAACATAAGTGAATAACTGAGGTATCATGTACATAACATAAGTGAATAACTAAGGTATCATGTACATAACATAAGTGAATAACTAAGGTATCATATATACAACATAAGTGAATAACTGAGGTATCATATATAATGTAAGTGAATAACTAAGGTATCATGTACATAACATAAGTGAATAACTAAGGTATCATATATACAACATAAGTGAATAACTGAGGTATCATATATAATGTAAGTGAATAACTAAGGTATCATGTACATAACATAAGTGAATAACATAAGTGGAGAGAATAATTGAACATAGCGGAGCGACTGGGGTAATAAAGCCAATACAGTGAATGTTATGAATGAAAAGAAGTGAAATTACACAGTTGTACACACTCTTTCACTACAGTTTAGGTAAAATGAAGTCATTTAAACGATCAAAAGATTATAGAGGCCTTTTAAATCCTTGTTATCTTCAGTGTCCTGCAGAGATCAGTTTGTTTTTGTCATGGACCTCAGTTTCTTGCTGTCAGGTTGTGACAGGAAAAGTCACAACCTGTTGTTGTTATTCACATCTGAACTGATATTAATGGCAGAAAGTAATATCTTTTTGATCTTTTATCAACTGTAATAATAATATATAATAATAATAATTGTAATAATAATACCATAATTATGATGATGATGTATGTCTTCTATAAACGACATGTTTTTAATTTGTTTATACATTTTATTTTTCACTTCTTGTACTTTGCTGTTTTTATAAGGCATTTGCTCACTCATTCTCATTGGTCCCCCTCCACCCCTCTGCGCTGTGATTGGTTCAGCCTAACTGCTGGTGGGATGCTGAGCGTCAGGATTGTATTCCCTGTCGCTGCAGCCCTCACGGCTCTATGTCTCAGCGCTGTGACATCGAGGGCCGCTGCATCTGTCGCCCTGGCTTTGTGGGCCGACGCTGTGACCTGCGTCGCCATGGGTACGAGAGGCGGGAGACCCGGAGGCCGGTGGAGCGCGTTCCAATAGAAGCCGTGCAGCAGAGATGGGGGGGCACCTCCCGCACGGGGGGTTGTCCCAGGGGGGCGTACAGGCCTAAGACAGGGGTAACACACTCTGCATGGTGTGTTTCAAGTAGCATGGCTGTTTTTAGCGGGTGTGCGAACGTGTCAGAGGTTGTGTTTTTTTTTTTATTATTATTTACACGTGTCAAGCATTAAGCACCTTGTGTTTGTGGATGTGATGGTTTAAAACACTGCATGGAAAATGAGGTGTGTTTATTACTAGTGTTCTTCTGACATGCTTGTTTCAGTGTTTTTCTGTTTGGAGATGTGTCTGAGTAAAATGCAAAAACGTACACATGAGCGATCTTCGAAACATCTCGGTATGAAATGTGCAGATGAGGCAATGTTTGTTGTTCCTGAAGTGGTGTACTTTTAATTTTTTGGTAGATCAGCTTCAGTAAGCTGTGTTTTTTCTTCTTCTTCAAATCGACTTTATATGGCACCATTATTTATTTGAGGCACTTTGTATCTGCTTTCAGCAGACAAAAAAAACAACAATGGAGAATAAAACCCAACCCCCCATCCCCACATAAATATATTCTCTGTCTCTCACACTCTCACACACACAAAGCACACATTTAGGCATTCGTCGTATTGTATGGCTTGGCAACGAGACCTTAAGTGAGGAAAGAACCACCTTTGGGAAACACTGGAGCTGAGTTAAAACCTGAGGGACTAAAACATGAAAGGACTGAATATGATAAGAAGAGGAGCATAAAGATGCATGAGTGAATAAATAAATAAATGAATGGATAAATAAATAAATTAATAAAAGAAGTATTTTGAAACTGGATCAAAAGGAAAAATAAAAGAGATCAGTCAAAAGCCTGATTAAAAAGGTGAGTCTTGAAAAACCTCAGCAGTCTCAGCAAGCTGTTCCACAATCAGGGGCCATAATAACTGAAAGCCTCCTCCCCATGTGTTTTAATTCTAAGCTTTGGTCTGGTTAACAGGCCAGAGGACCTCAGGGTCCACGAGGGTTGATATAATAAAAGTAAGTCAGATAAGAGGGCCCAAGACTGTTAAGACATTTAATAACTAGTAACAGAACCTTAAAATCAATCCTGAGCCAATGCAGTGATTTTACAAAATGTGCAATATGCTCCCACCCTCTGATCCTCGTCAGCACTCCTGCAGCTGAGTTTTTAAAAATTGGAGAGAGCGGAGGCTCTTTTTGGGGAGGCCAGAGAGCAGGGCGTTACAGTAGTCTAAATGACAGAAGCATGAGCACCTCCGTGCTGACCTGGGAGAGAAATGACCAGACTATATTCTTGAGGTGGTAAAAACCTTTTCAGGCAACATTTCAGAACCTCGTTGAAATTGTCTTTTCTGGCGTACTGTTGCACCCAACAAGCATGGCCTTGTGTTTTATTTTCCTAAGCAGCAGCAAGGAGGCATTTCCAGACTGTCAAAAGCCTTAATAATCTTTCATGTTCTTTCATTATCCAAGAATAATACCTAAAAAAAAATAAAAAATATCAATCCTTCTTCATTCAGTCTCCAGGAACAAGTCTAGTATCTCATGTCATTATAACCTCCTTGTTTCAAAGGTGCTTGAGTGTGTCTACAACGTGTCTTAACTTAAATCTTCTACCTGTTCTCAGCTCCATTTGTCTTTGTTCCTCCAGCCTCAGACTCACGGCATTAGCACGGGTGGAGTGTGTGTCCCTTGTCACTGCAACTCGTTCGGGTCCAAGTCGTTTGACTGCGATGAAACCGGTCAGTGTCGGTGTCAGCCGGGCGTCACCGCGCCCAAATGTGACCGGTGCTCCCGAGGCTTCTTCAACTTCCAGGAGGGCGGCTGCACACGTAAGCATAGAGAGCGCAGTAGAGGGGGTGTTTCTTTAAATAGTTGTCTAACCCTGATTATCAGCCCACAGAACAAAAGCTCGGTCCACTGGAAATCAAATGTAAAGCATTTAGCTCTGCCCTGTAACTTGCAGTGAAAGTAACATGAGCAATCATAAAATGCTGTCTTTATTAAAACTCTGCTCTGCTTTCTTTTTCATTCAGTTTACACAAATTGTCTGCAGAGCGATTTCATTAAACACGCCATTGTGTAGTTTCAAAAGCTATTGTGCATCATGATGGCAGTTTTATAATTACTAAAATCTCATCATAAATCATCATAACAAAATGTTATGAGCATGAGCCACTGGCTTCAGTGAAATGAGCGCTGCCTTGTACTTTTGTCGGTGTAGGCAGTTCCTCCTGTTCCAGTTTCACATAAAAAAGTTTGGGATCTGTGGTGTATGGCAGTTAACCTTTAGTTTGAAATATCGTGAGTTTCCTGGAGGAACTACCCACTTCCTGTCTTATAAAAGTCAGACTTAAGAAGACTTCATAATTTCCTTGCCATCAAACATAATGTATATTTGACTTAACATTGTGCTTTATAAATAGCTGTGCAGTTTCCCCAGGGTTATGAAACATGCATCCTGGCAAAGATACAGCTCCATCAAACAAAGCACCCATCCATACATTCATACTGGTTATCTTCACATGACAAATGAAAGATAGAAAGATGGAGGGAAGCGATGAGGAACGGTGAAATGAGAGAAGCAGTGTCTTCAGTACTGTATCTATGAAATGTTGCCAAGAGAAACTAGCTGCTGATTGATGCGAGCATATTGAAGGTTGAACACAGAATAATAATGACATACCCATAAAGTATGGAGCTGAACAATTTCCTATTAATCTGGGATGGCAAACAAGCAAAACGGCTGATAATTATGTGTTTAATGAATCACATTTAGTCAATTTTACAAGGAAATTCAATTTAACAAGCACTCGTCAGCAAGGCTTATCAACAAATGTTTGGCAGACAACGAAGCACATGAGATACATTTACAAAAAGAGTGTTTTCAGTCTGGCTGCCTGTTTGTGGGCATGCAAATAGACGGGCAGTTGATCATTTTGGTTTGGGATTTCTATATATTGACATTATTCATGTATTTTCCGTCCTTTTATCATCAGATCTGTGTTTTATTCATTTCCACAGTTTTAACAGTGTTTCTCTTCCAGTAGCTGTGATTTAAAGTTGAATCAGCAGGGATTTAACTGCAAACACGTCTGCTCTCACACCTCAGATTAAAGGTCCAAGTTTGCCTAAATTGTACAACATGTGTGTCTAACTTGCAGCATGCTGGCACTGGATGTGTTGGAAGTGGAAATGGAAATGTGTGAACAAAAAAGTTGCTGTGGAGTACAGTAGGAGGCTGTACTCTAAAATTTCAGCAAGAGCTGCGAGTCGAAATGGAAGAATTATTGATTTTTTTTGTTTTTAATGCATCACAGTTATATTGCCATTTGTCGCCACAGTCCAACTTTTAATGTTAGCTTTTAAGGTTTTATGTACCGTAGTGTACTTGGCAGTACTAGTAGTGGACAAAGAACACAGTATTGATCAGGTGAATCGGGTGGTGAACTGAAAAGAAAGAAAAAGACCAGTAATATACAATAATATGACAACATAGGATGAGAATTATCACTGCCACAGAGCAACAGGCAGGTTCTAGAAATAATAGAAATAATAATATGCTGCTGTTTGTCTTTAATGGTCCAGGGAATTTACTGCAGGCAAGTATGAATACAAACATGAAGCAGGCTGTGGATCCACGACCAGCTTTAATTAACCATTTACATGAATGAATCAAGTGCCATTCTGTTATATTTCAGGAATGTTCACATCATTAAATCAACTGAATTGCTGATGAAATAATGCAACTCTCCTCTAAAGGCAATGCTGCATTTCACGAGCGGTAATATTTCAATTCAACTTGTGTACAGAGTGAGGAGCAGTCCTCTGGCATTGTGTTTTCTTGGGAATGGTGGTGATTGAGTGAGTTAATTGGTAGGGAAATAAATTGAAATGAGTAACACTGGGGGATTATTGGTGTTACTATCAACAAGTCAGTCTTTATGCCGTAACTCAATCACCTGAAACAGTTTCATGTAATGAATGAATGACAATTCAGAACGTGCATAACATTGGCCTAATAAACTGAATATCCTTTTTCACTTTTTGTGGAACGTGTCCAATAACAGTCCAATCTCAACAATGTTTCTCTAAGCCACAGATTCACTGTACAACTAGAAACACACTGTTACCAAAGTGTTTACACACCCTGGTTTAAGTTTCCAACAAAATGTGGCACGCTCACGTTCCTGCGCTCCATCACACTAGTTTCGGTTAGTCTGCTAGCCACCGTAGCGTCATGTTGTGAAAGAAAATCAAATACAGCTTGTTAAACACCGATTTTCCCTCACAGTTCATTCAAACGTTCTCTCCTCTCACACAGCCTGTCAGTGCAGTCATGTGGGGAATAACTGTGATGCCAACACAGGACAGTGCATCTGCCCTCCAAACACTATCGGTGAGAGGTGTGACCGCTGTGCTCCCAACCACTGGGGCCATGATATCGTCACTGGATGCAAGGTAGCCTCAAAACTGGATTTTTCACAGTTGTTTGTGTGACTTGCAGTGCATGGAGTCACAGTAGGAAGCACACTGGTGGGGTGGCACAAAATTATGAGGCAGAGATGAACTCACTTTCTGTGTCCGCAGAGGCCCGACTAACACAAATGTGTGTCAGTCATTGGTTGCAGTGTGGACATGTTGCATGATATCTTATTTCTCTGAAGTTTATGTTGCATTAGAAATCTTCACATTTCTGCTACTGTTTATATTCTTCACTATAGCAGCTAATTACTCACTATGTTTTCAAACATAGTCTAGTCTATTCCCACAGTTATTTACATGCATTTTGTGCTTGCTATCATACTCTGCTGTCAGCAGCAGCAGCAGCTAGGGACGGCCTGTCCCTCTCTGTCTTCCGTGGTATGTTTACCTGTTATGCTTCTCTCCTTTTTAGCACCATTTAATCTCCTTTCCCTTTTTATTCTCCATCCTCACCTCCTTTCTGTGCGCTCTCTCTCCTCCCATATTCGGATTATCTCACTGCTTTTTACACAGCCTTCTCTCTGTTTGTCCTCCTCTTTCTTTATCACCTTTCTGTCAGTGACTCTATCATTCCCATTTCCTTAGTCGCTCCATTTCGTAGCACAATGTTTTTTTTCAAAGCGTTAGAAAAGTAATTGTTCTGCACTGAAACAATCTCACCACGGGCCACAAGGCAGGAAAAACAGTATACTATTAGAAGTAGCAATAGACTATTAGCAATTAGAGGCGTGAACATGAAAGTACTGTAAGTCTAAGTTTAACAGCAGATTGATCCAGAAGTGCACAACCAGACAACAAAGGGATGCAACAGATAGACAGTGACACCTAACACATAAAAATGTAGCAGAGACAACAAAACAAAGCAAAGCAGAAAGGTGCAACATAAAGACAGAGAAGTACAACAGAAAAAAAATAACAAGCCTGATCTCTGGGAAATCAATATACACAGCAAATTCTCCAGAGTGAGACCTTTAACTCATTTAAGATTACATAGAAATAACACTTGACAAAGAGCTCCATTAAATGTCACTGAAAATCAGTACTCATTAAAAGGGAAACACTGCTGTTCTGGGTCAAGATTTACAGTGTGTGTGTGTGTGTATGCATATATATATATATATATATATATATATATATATATATATATATATATATATATATATATATCTACACCTAATTCAGCACTGAGGATCCTGATAGTTATGTTTTCTAGGAAATTAGAACAACTGAGACTGATATGTTTTTATGATGTTTTCATCTTTGATTGAAACTTTTGTCAGTTGTAATAACCTCCCCATGCTGTTCATTGATTGTTTTTAACAAGTGTATTCAACAATTGGACACAGTTATCTTGGTTCAAAACTAACTTTGAACATTCAAACTTATCTTTTACCTCTACTGCAGTCAAATAAAACGATATTGAAGTTATTGCTTGTTGTTGTTTTAATGTCTGAATAAAGTGCAACAGGAATAATTTCATAGTCTTTCTTGTTTGTGTTGGCAGGCGTGTGGCTGCAGTGTGATCGGCTCAGTGACCCAGCAGTGCAACGTCAACACAGGCTGCTGCATGTGCCGCGACTCCTTCAGAGGGGAGAAATGCAACGAATGTCAGATTGGATACAGAGACTTTCCTCAGGTGAACGATCTGATATCATTATCATAAAGCATGCTTTTATCTTTTATTTTTTATTGGGATGAAAGAGGAGCCACTGGAGAGAATCTGATGGGATTGGATCACTGGGGGTTGAGAGTCTGTGTGACTCAACCAGGACAAGGGAGAGAGCTTTTCATAGACATGACCGTGCTTTAATGGAGTTTATGAGCATAAAAAGCCCCAATAAATGGATTTGTTCCCGGCCCGATTGATGGAAGCCGAGTAGAGTCATCACACCAGTGGTTTTATTTAGCTTCCACCAGCTTATCTTTACACCAGAGCCAAACGTTGCGTTGTAGTATTTGTATTTTATTCCACAAAGGTAGCAATGAGCAACAGCTTGTATATAAAATATACTGCCAGCTATTAGCTAAAGGTAGGATTCAAAAACAA
The DNA here is from genome assembly GCA_029721515.1 of Synanceia verrucosa. Classification (NCBI taxonomy): domain Eukaryota; kingdom Metazoa; phylum Chordata; class Actinopteri; order Perciformes; family Synanceiidae; genus Synanceia; species Synanceia verrucosa. Next base: position 16,473,117 of record CM056570.1, on the reverse strand, counting down.
AAAAATATACAAGTCATCTTCATACAATCACAGTGAAATTTCTGATAGTTTCTTCATTATGCTTCTGTATCTAAGCCTCTGTATACCTCAGCTCGGTGTTCGTCTGAACTTCAGTGATGTTTCAAGTGAGAAGATAATGCCGGCATTTTCAGTTTGGAGTGAAGTTTAATGGTTTTGGTGAAGCAGAAAGGGAGGACACACTCTGCTAGTTCCTCTCTCAGCCTGTTATATTGTTGATAACAGAAGCTTGGCATTGTCTGCATCCCCGCTTCCCACAGTGCACCCAGTGCCAGTGTAACGTCGCAGGATCGGACAGCCAGACCTGCGACCTGGAGAGAGAAGTGTGCGCCTGCGCAGATCGAACGGGAAAGTGTAGCTGCAAGGTACGGTACAGCACACACTCACAGCAAGTCACAAAGAGTTTTTTCCTTTATGTCACTGCACCTGCAGTCTAAAAGAGCAGTGTTTTAGGAGTCTATTGGCCAAAGAATTATTAAATCCATAGCAAAATTCATAGAAACTTTCTTGTGACAAGAAAAGGCTTTTTTCTAATATTAGAGAGGTAATTCATGATGAGCAATCTGAGGAGCAAACTCAGATTTATATGTTCTGTATGTATTTTCAAAAATCATGCATGGGAATATACTGTACATAAAAAAATGTTGCAACTGCATGCATCAATTCATTTAGAATTGAATCACTGACCTCTGAATGGAATCATGAGGTACCAAGAGATTCCCACCCCTAGAAAATAAGAATAGCACTCATGGAGCCACCATGTTTCTACAGAAGCCCAGAACAGACAAAGCAAGCACTGGCTTGAGATGGGGACATTCACATTCTCACCATAGTTCTCCCACATACTCGGCACAGTTGGTTGCAACCTTTGAGATGTATTTGCATACACAAAATTGAGCGCACTAAAATGTACGTGACTGTCACACTGATAAAAACATGCACATCCTACAACACTTATCTGTACACTTATATAAGAGCTGTTGTGGGAGTAAGATGTTCTTAATTCTTTGTAGTGTTTTACCTGAAGGTAGAAGGCTGAATAGAGGTTTGCGGGGTGAAGAGTCCTTTAAGATGTTCTAACCTTTCAGCTGCATGTCGACATGGTTTACCTCAGAAATACTGGGAGCAACACAACTCAGTCCATCAGTTTTTTTCTCCTGGGCTGAACCATATAGTTACTGAGACGGCAAGTGCACTTCCTGTCACAGCTCCTGTCACAGCTCTGTGAAACTGTACATTGCAACCTTTGAACGCTTTAGTTTTCTGACTGATGCACCAGTCGACCAGAGAGGAGAACTCTGTCCCACCAGAGTTGTAACATCAGGAAACTTGTGTGTGTCAAAGTGACATGCGGTCATTGATCTCTAATGACTGGATCAGTAGAGAGAGGACACTGTGACTCCAATGATTTTGACAACCTGTTGTTCTGCTCAGTAAGTGGTCCAAGGCCCAGAAACCTTGAGGTTGATGATTTCTAGCTAAAAGTTTGGAGTAAAGCCTTGTGGGGATGATTATATCAAAAGCTGAGCTGTAGTCGATGAACAGTACCAGAGCGTAGGTGGCAGGCGCATCTAGCTGCTGCGAGATGCAGGAATACAGCGATCTATTGGCCCTGGACACAAACTGTTAGGATCTGGCACAGCACTGAGCTGGTGTTTACTTACTATACATGCAAAAGTTAAGGCAACAGGCCTGTAGTCATTCAAACAGTGGGTCTCTTATTACAGCTGATTTAAAGCATGCTGGTACTTTAACACTGCGTGATAGACCAATTAAAAATAGTAGTCAAGACAGAAGTCAGGGCCTGCAGCTTTCCTGCTGTTCTGATTGCACAGCAGACACCTGACCTCATGCTCCTCAATCACAAAAGGTGGAAGCAGGGGGGCGTCCACTGTAGGCAGACTCTGTTGGCGGGATGTGATATTATCCGCAGCAGAATTCATTACGTTCATCAGGGAGCCTGGGGTCATCATCACAGACCTGGTGTTCGGTCGTATAGCTTGTAATTACAGAAAGTACAGAAAGCCTGAAGTAAACAGGGCCGTGTTGGTCTTTCCCTGCTAACACACTATTTGAATTCATTTACTGCCAGGAAAAAATCAGAATGTCAGAATTTTCTGTAAGAGCAAGCGTTTCTAGTCGGCTGAACAGTAGATTAATGACGGATCCCTCTGACATGAACCACTCTTACACGTCATTGAGTTAGCTGTCATTATTCTTTGTTTCCAGCTAGAAAAACAAAGCAGCTGTGCCGGAAACATTTCAGTTTGACAGTTACAGTGGCCAGAATCAGACCATGCATTTGCAGAATTATAAAATACATAACAGCTGGTTTAAATAACCTTTAAATTTTGTGATTAAAACTGAGCTTGTATGATAATTTTATCCTGTGAGGTGATCAGTTCACTTGTCCACTGACCACTAACATACTGCTGAGCAACTTCTACTTTTCAGGTAAATTAATGTGTGAGAAAAATGATTTTTATGTTTTGAATCTGGGAGTTTATCATGTTTAAATGTCACTGCAGACCTAAAAACCCTTAAAAACTACTGCACATCTTTTTCTTTATCTGTAAATATCTGTGTGTTTTATAGTATATGTGTGTGTTAGAGTGTAATTATTTCAGTAAATGTCACAGAGCTCAGTAAGACAGGCACATCCACATAACATGCTTCATTTGCAGGCAGGCAGGTAGATAGATGCTTGTATTCATACATACAGTACACACATGTTGCCTAGAAATAATAAAGTGTGTGTGGATGTCCTCTTTTCTACCTTGTCCTTGACAGTTGTGATGCCCGCGCACACACTCACACACACACACACACACACACACACAATAAATCCCTAGTAAATTTGTAAACCTAACATAATGGAAAATGAGTGAATGAATATACACTGCCTGGCCAAAAAAAAGTCACCAGCTGGATTGAACTAAGCCAACAGGTATGAACCTCCTATTATAATTATAATAAGAGGTTGGTGTTAAAAAAATGAATGCAGCACTGGATTGAAATAAATCTTGTGACATTGCAGAAGCTTATCGAAACAATGCCACAGCGAATGCTTAATTTTTCACCAAGATCTTGCACTGATGATGGTAGAGTGTGACCGCTGCACAAAGCCTTCTCCAGCCCATCCCAGAGATTCTCAGTGGGGTTAAGGTCTGGACTCTGTGGTGACAATGATGCGTCATGCTCCCTGAACCACTCTTTCACTATTTAAACCTGATGAATCCTGGCATTGTCATCTTGGAATATGCCCGTGCCATCAGGAAAGAAAAAATCCATTGATGGAATAACCTGGTCATTCAGTATATTCATGTAGTCAGCTGACCTCATTCTTTGAGCACATATTGTTACTGAACCTGCAGTAATTATCCAATAGGAGGTTCATACCTGTTTGCTTAGTCAAATCCAGGTGGCGACTTTTTTTTGGGCTGGGTAGTGTAATTTCTAGGTGTAAATATAGACACAGACAAACCTACTGTATAAAGTATATGTCTCCTCCTCACTGTCACACACACACACACCTCTCATCAATAACATGCTGTCACACACACACACACACACACACACACACACACACACACACACACGCACACTTTGCATATGTGGGCCACAGTTAGACTGGAGACACATGTCATCTCTGCTGTCACTTCCTTATCACGTTATCCCACATAGACGTTGACAAATGCTAAAACAAAAGTCCCTGATTCATGGCCTGTAATGAGGCTTCAGATCTGGTGTCATCTTCACTCTGGACAGATAGGAGGTGACTTCCTGTCACTCAAACACTCACTGGACCTGTCACCTGTCTCTCTGTTCATAACTTATATCTGTCTGTACCCCCAGACTTCAGTAGCACCACACATCTATAATATTGAAGAGGCTGAATTTAAGATGCCTCAACTCAAACTAGCACTGATATTTTAGACCTCGTTAATGTTCAAAGATCATATTTTAATTAAAAAAATTAAAACTTGTAGCCTCTGAAATGTAAGAGACTTAATAAACTAAAGAAATTGAATTGAAACTGTAAAACGAAATATTTACACTGGTGATCGTGAGTTATCCGTAATGACATAATAAACTTTTTGACATGACAAATGCTAACAATGAGATCAGTATTGCTCCTCCACTATACCGTCACATTGTTCTTGGTTCTTACTCCCTGACCGGCAGGACTTTTTGACAGAACTCAACATTAATTGGATGATGTTTTGTTGGCAGCTCTGTGAGCCTTTTCTCAGCAGAGAGAGAAGGCTTAATATATAGACCTGTCCACAGCCCTGCTTTAGACCCGCCAGCTTATTTCCTTATTAAATGTAAACAGTTTTATTCCCCAGTGCAACCAACCTAAATATGAGACACAATCCAGTTTAAAATACAAACCTCTTTTTTTTCAAAATCACTATTATGCTTAATCTGCATTGACGCGCTAATTTGCGCAACATTATCTCTGCTTGGACTGTACATTATTAGGTGATTAGCTAAATCTGAGTGACACCACATTAGCTGCTTTTATAAAACACTGTGTTTATGAAAAGAACGTTTCTTTCTCTTTTCCTTTTATCCATTTCACGGTACAAATTAATACTCTAACGATGCTCTTTGGTGGATTATTTGTTTGCTGAATTCCAGGAGAAGCTTTGACACATTCAGAAAAGATGCTTAATCTAATTTTATCAATATTGTTTGATTGTTAGTTATGACTGGTGATTTTTTGAATGGACTTCTGCTTCATGACCTGCCAGCACGTCCAAGTAGAGTTACCGTCGTGCAAGTTAATTCATTAACGCAGATTAATCATGTTATAGTTGATTAATCGTTTAATGTGATAATTTTGGCAACCCTAATATTACTGTTTACATGCTGTCCACACATTAAACCAATGTTAAAGTGGTTCTCAGCTAGGTGTGCTTGTCTGTGTGTTGTTTTAGGCAAATGTGGAAGGAGACAACTGTGATCGCTGTAAGCCACACACCTTTGGGTTGTCAGTACGAAACCCGTTTGGCTGCAGTAACTGTTACTGTTACGGACTGACAGCCTCCTGCACTGAGGCACAAGGACTCATCAGGATGTGGGTGAGTAGATGCATCTTATTAGTTTGACTTCTTTGCTCTCACTGTTGTTGCTTAACAGAGGTAACCTTGAGTACAGAGGTAAAATGCTCAGTTTAAAGAGATTTAGTGGTCGGAGTCTCTCTTGTTTGTAATGTGAGGATCTAACCAGCAGCAGTGTGTGAGCTGTACACTATGTCTGTACCAGCCTCCCAGCTGAAACGACACATTTGACAGCTGGCTGCCTACAACTGACTCTGCATTATGCCAAAGCTAGAAGCTTCATGCTCTCCATTAATCATTATTTATGGATAATTAGAGGCTTGTTCAAATACTTAAAGTTAATCTCATTTTACCTGATTTCTGCCCAGTAGAAAATCAATGCTGCTTGTTAGTTTTTTTCAGCTTACCTGCTGGCTGTCCTCAGATACATTTGAAGAAGGTGGGTTGATGTTTTTAGACATGAGACAGCTGTGCTGTAGTTGGAAGTACTGGCTCCTTGGAATGTCGATTGTAAAATCACAGTTTGTTGCTGGAACTGAACACTGTTTAATTATTCACACAGGAAATTGTGTTGGTGCAGCCAACATTTTGTGATGATGGTTCACGCTGTAGATTCAGGAGGAATCCTCAGCTTCCTCAGAAGCCTCTCCAGTGATGTGATGTATTTGTAATTGCAGTCATAACTCGTATATGAAAAGTATTATGATATCATCCAGTGTGACCTATACTTTCCATATACTGTATAGACATATCATTAAGTCTATGGCTGAGTACCTTTTAAGATTTTTTTTGTTATTGTAATATAAAACAGTTGTGTTCAGAGAGATTCCAGGACAATAAGAACGTCATTTACAATTCAACTCCATGAATGCACGGACCCAATGTCAAGGTGATCCATCCAGTAGTTGATGAGGCGTTGCATTGTTAGAGGTCAGAAGTCTGTAGGCCTTATTGTTTGAGACCCACAAACATTTGCACATTGTGTAAGTCAGTCCGTCTTGTGGAGGGATTTCACTGGATACTGTAAGTGAAAACCAGCTGAAGGAGCAGTCAGGTAACAATCAAAGTCCATGGGCTTCATGCAGCTCCAGCCTGGCCTGGCTCATACATCCAAATAGAAACACAAGGGTGATCGTTAGAGATCCTGGCTGTCAAGTCAGAGGTACCAAAGTGCAGCACGCACCATCACCCAGTCAGTCAGCAAGTTAGCAATCAATTGCTGAGTGGCAGCCTGTTTTTAATAAAGGCCCCTCATCTCAGAAATGGTTGCCATCGGCGATAAACTGCCGTTTCCGTGGTAACCATAGAGTTTTCTGATGGAGTGTGGTAAGAGGCTTCATTTGAACGACAAACATTCACTTCATTTATTGTTGACACAGAGAGAGAGAGAGAGAGAGAGAGAGAGAGAGACGGACAGAGAGAGAAAGACTGAAAAAAATGGGGAGTTTATTGGAAAGTGGGAGATTTTCTCTGAACCACTGAATCGTGAGATTACACTGAGTGGAGTGGGACGCGCGCACACACACACACACGCACACACAAACCCATATATAGACACCATACACATACACTATATAAACACTGTAGGTTTGCCTCCACATACACAAACATACAAAATCTCACTCTACAGGGGATTAGATGGAGGTTAGAGCTGGATGTTCACACACACACACGCACACACTGCCTTTTTGTGATATTTATCTCTGATGTGGGAACTGTGTGTGTGATTGTGTGATATTTACTGGTTGTTAAATACTGCTGTAAAGATCAGCACTAATGTAATAAAGTGAAAATCTTTAAAGAAGTGAGATGAGATGGAAGCACTGATAAGTTGTGAAAGAAAGGTTTTGGTTTTGCCCCAGATGAATGGCAGCATTTTATCAACTAGATTATTGGTACTGAAATGAAGGAATTGTTAAGAACAAAGGCCTGGGCAAGCGAAATGGAAATAATGTCTAGAAATCAATAACTTTTGGCTGTAAAAAATAAAAATAAATATATGAATGGTCTTTAAAAGTTCATGTCATGTCTGAATGCCACAACATAATGAACACGTAAATAATTAAAAGCCTTTCAGACAGTCCTGAACATTGTTGAAATGGGCCAGAATCCTTCATTAGTTGAATTCAGTGTTGTTATTGATGGCATGTTATTCATGTATAGTTTATTGTCAATGAGAAACCTGCTACACTATAGCTACACTGTATCATTGTATAAATGTTTGGATTTAATTTAATAATTGTCAGTTTTCCATCCTCATGCAGCCAGTACTGCCAGTGTGTCCAGATTCTAGTAGCTTCATACTGTAGATGTCACTCAACCAAAGAGCACTCTGCCATCATAGCTCTGATATTATTCCCACAGTATCAATATAGCAGCACTGCTGGACCACTGCAATAGAGAGAGAGATCCAGGTACCAGCCGACAAATCTATTTTTAAATCAGTCCACTCAGCCACAACCCACAGTCAATAATAAGCCCCCATATTATTCAAGTAATACTGAAATATCAACACATACAGTGGAAATGAGAAAGAAAGGGCCAGATCTTCTCCAGACTGCCTCTTGCTCTCTGGTATGTGAATTATTCTTGAGTTATTTCTGACATCATTAGTTATATTCACTATGGAAAAGCATTTACAGAATCCATGATTAATATCAATTTAACACCAATCATACACAACATCCAAGTCTTGAGTATCCACTCATATCACTGTATGAAGTACTATGTACACCTTGTTCAAATGTAAAGGCAGTGCTATTGTATATTTAGTCTGCTTTTATTACTTTAATTTAACACATTAACTGTATGACAATCATATTGCTTGTCCACATTTTTTGTACATTCTTTCTTGCTCTGCATCATGTGTTCTGTTTTGTTCTGTGAACATCTCAATTATTACTATTGCACATGGTGCTGTACACTTTACCTCAGTAGCAGCTTAGTTTAATCTAGTTCTAGTTCATAGCTCTGTCCAGCTGTCTTGTTTAGTAGGTCTGTTTAGGAGCTCTTTTTGTTTAGTTTCTTCTTTGCTCTGTTGACGTCATTCAGTTGCATCTTCTTTTGAATAACTGTTGTCGTTAAGCTCCTTGGACCGTGAGAAACAACATTTTTGTTCCTGTGTACTTGTATGCAGAAATGACAATAAAGACCTCGAGCTTGAACAGCTTCCATGGAATCCCTGGAGCCAGTCTACAAGGATCGATATGCATCACATTGATGTTGTCGTCCCTGCTGTGTGTTCTAGTTGGCGCTGAGGCCTGAGCAGACGCTGCTCCCCCTGGTGGATAAATCCAACACCGTGGAGACGAAGAGAGGAGTGAGCTTCCAGCACCCAGAGTTCCTTGCTCACGCAGAGCTTGTCACCTCAACCCTCTCTGAGCCCTACTACTGGAAGCTACCAGAGCAGTTCAGAGGCTCCATGGTGGGAAAGATCACTGTGTTTCTGTCTGTTTTGGTTGTTCTTTCTTGTTGTTTTCTATTGTAAATATGTGACCATCAGAGTAGTAGTAGTAGTAGTAAAATCAAGCTCAAATCAAGAATAGTTTGTCTCAAACTATAATTTCAGCACATTCTTGAAAAAGTCGGTTGTCCACGTCTTCTCTTTGCAGATCACAGCATATGGTGGGCAGTTGAAATACGCAGTGTACTACGAGGCCAGAGATGAAACTGGTCCTTCCTCCCATGAGCCTCAGGTCATCATTAAGGGCGGTCCTAACCGAAACATCCTGATGACACGCCACATACCGGGACTCCAGATCGGTCAGCTCACACGCCACAAGATCGACATGACCGAGGTAAAAGGAGGCTTCTGATGGAAGTGGGATAAAAGTAATAGGGGAAATTTCTGAGTTTGGATTTGTAGATTGTTCATCTGATAAATACCAACTATAGAAATATTAGAGCTGGACAGAAAGTTCATTGTGCTTATTTTTGGCGAGCTCTGTCGGTCAGTGCAAACAGGCTCTACATCTTTAGTGATAGACTGCAGTGATAAAATCGTCTCTGTGTTTAATGTGTGTGTGTTCACAGCATGAGTGGACGTACGCAGATGGCCGGTCCATGACGCGAGAGGACTTCATGGATATTTTGTTCTATGTGGACTACATCCTAATTAAAGCATCACACGGCAACTTGATGAGACACAGCCGGTAAAACACACACACACACACACACACACACCACTGCACCTCCACACAGTGTCCACCTTGTTAATTATGATATCTGATAGTTTAATAAAGGAACACTGTGGGACAAAAGCTGTGGTGTCATGAATGTGTCTCTACCAAAGACCATTTCCACAGCAGAAACATAAAAGCCTGCTGCAAGTTGTCATTATAATTATGTCTAAATACATGAGTGTTCAAAAGAAACCATTGTACTCATTTTACATTGTTGTAGTAGTTCTTTTATTGGACTTCTCTCTCTCCCAGTATTTCAGAAATCAGTCTAACAGTGGCTGAGGAAGGCAGACCAACCAAAGAGAGCGAGAAAGCACATCAAATAGAAAGGTGCGATTGTCCAAATGGATACTCCGGATTTTCCTGTGAGGTGAGCGCACAACTAAACACGTGTGAACCCACAAAATGTTAACAAAACACGATCCTAAGATACACTGTAGGTATTTGTTGTCATAGTCAGCCAGTACATAAGTCAATACAGTGTGGGTATTTTTCCACTGCAGTGCTCTGTAGTGGAAAACTAATTCTAAAGAAAATATACACGACAACAAACTGTTTTTATGAGCTAAAATATCCTCATATTATCTCATGCAAAGATTTCCCATAGTATAACCAGTGATCAATGTCATGTGTCATGTTATGTGAGTTAACTACAGTGTTTGTATTGACTTATGTGATGAAACCAGTAAAGCATGGAAAACGTTACCATAAGAAAGCAGAAGTACTGAATACTGCAAATATCACAAAAAACTGAAAATAAAGAAGCATTTTGACATCTAATATAGTCTTAATATTGACTTAAGTTAAAACTATCCAACATTAATTACAGAGTGAGTTCTCCGAGCGCTCAGAGGAATGAATGCTTTCCATCTGCTGCCTGCAGTGTGTAAACATGGAGGTCACAGATGGGCTTTTCAATGCTATCTCACAAGTTTCCAATTTACATTTAGTTCAGAGTTTTAAGCCTCTGTGACGCCTTTCGCACTCTGTTTTTATATTTATTTTATTTTTTTTGCTTTGCTTAGCCTGGATTAAGCCTCACTGAGCGTCTCTTCCACTCAGTTGTGATTTTGTCAAAGCAATTGACTTTCAGCTGCGTCCAGCTCCTTCTCCTAAGCCACAGAAAGCATATAGCAGTGACTCAATCTTTAGTTTAATGAGGATTTGGTAGAGGCAGCTTATGATACACAGAGGCAACAGTTCTTGGCAATTCCGCTGGATGGCGGCGCATGAGAATCATTTAGGTATTATTGTGTTAATCTCAAAGGAACACATGAGTTGCCAGCAAACTTTTAACTATATTTTTCAACCTCTGTTTCACTTTGTCGTTTGGTACTTGGAGTGCAGAGGAGCAGACATCTATATATCGCCATAAAAAAAAAGAAAATAGTCGTGTACATAATTTAGCAGCTTCACGTACTGTTGAAAAACTGCCAAGTAGCAAGCGGTAGCTAAACTTGAAATGTTCAGGTCGTAGAGGTCTTGGCTGACAGATGGCCATTCTATTTGTAGCTGCCGTCGTTGTTAATAAAGTATATTTAAACGGGCGTTTAGCGCTAGCAGAGGGAACAGATGGCTCTTTAAATGGACTCCATTAATTATTACTGAACAGGAGAGAGAGGGAGGGAGAGTTACCTTGCTTGTCTCTGTATGTGTGTTTATATGTGTGTGTGTGTGTGTGTGTGTGTGCTGAGTGGATGTGAGGGTGTGTGTGATCAAAAGTTACTGAAGGGACTAACTCGTGGTCAACTGTTGCCTTGAGAAATAACACTCAGGGATGATTATGTGGGACCATGTGTATAGTTATCCATTGTGTACACAAATATCAGATATGATGTGGGACTACCGTGGGAACAGATGCCGTCAAAACTGTATCTTTTCGCTTAAAAAAATCTTCCTACATTATCCCTTTTATTCTCCTTTTGTCTGTCTTTGAGCGCAGGAGTGTGCTGCAGGTTTCTACCGTCTTCGCTCCGGTTCCCTGGCATCTGCTTCAGCGTCCAGAGTGCCAACCGCTGCCGGCATGGGCAGCTGTGTTCAGTGCCAATGCAGTGGGCACTCTTCCACCTGTGACCCTGAGACATCCATATGCCAGGTACTGTAAGTGTGTGTGTGTGTGTGTGTTCTGCCACTGGAGACCCTCACACAGCCATATGCCAGGTCACTTCTGGAGAAAGAGAGTGAGCTTAGAGAGAGAATAAAGTATGTGTGTTGGGAGGAATGTCAGGTACTGTAATTAGCCCTGCAGTAATTAACGACCCTGGGCTCATTCATATTTTCTGTAATTTCCTCTTCTCTCAATGAGACCCAAAGCTACGTTCTTACTTTTAGAAAGAGGGGTGAAGATGGTCTTATCAGAAGAACACAAAGAAATGTGACCCTTACAGTTTAACACAAAATGTATTCAAAGGTAAGCACTGTCACTGGTCACCAGCTCAACTTAAAAAAGTAAAGTGCATGTTGACATGGTCTGTTAGGCTCAATTAGACCATCTCACATCTTGAAGGCCCTAAATTATAAATTCAGAGCATTAACAGAGCATAGGTATTTATTTTTCATACCCATGTTCAATATTATAACCTAATTTCTTTTTCAATTTTCTATTCATTTATCTGCAATTATTATAGCAACTGCACGTTGCACTTGGCTAAGATAATACATGTCCTTATATTTTAGATATTTTTACTATTTTTTTTTAATATTTTTTACACATTTTCTATACTTTATATTTTTCTATTTTATGGTTTTATTGTATTTCAGTATTGTAAACAGTGAAGCTCCTCTTGATTCTATTTTCTATGGAAAGATATAGTGGGGTGATGTCTGTATTTGTGCATGTGCGCCCCACTGGCTGGCTCATAGCTATCGCGCTGCACTGCACTCACACAGCGGTCACATCCCGTCACTATGAAAGCATAACACACATCCTCTGTTAGCACTGTTAGCTCTGTCCTCACTGTTGCTGTGGTTTGTGCTGTTCGTGCTGCTAGCATTGTTAGCCACCAGCACAGCTGTTGTCATATTGAGAGCCATGTGGAAGCAATCTCTCAGTCAGAGATATGCGCTGTCATCTTTAACCTTCTTTATTATTTATTTATGTAGTCAAAGGATATGTAATGCGTGAAAAAGAGAACCTCCTTCATGTTTGTTTTGATGGAGTGCGTTTGCGAGACATTCTGCTTGGATGTCGTCTGTCAATCCAAGTGGTGGCTTCTGGGAGAAATCTGGACATCAGCTGTTCGCTGTTAGTCACTTCAGCCTTTCTCCTGACCTGGTCAGTTTTGTAGCAAGTCCCCATCTGAAGACGTTTGCCTCTGGAGCAGTTGGTCACATGCTGCCCTCAGGTCATCTCTCAGATTTGATCTGTAAAAACTCTGGCAGATGTGGTTGTTACTGTTTTGCCTGGTTTTAACGACCACAGTGAAAGCTGTTCATACTGTCAGAATCTATCCACTGAGATTTGTTTTAGACATTTTATGATGATGTGAGTTGATGTGGCTAGAACACTACTGTACCAAATAATCAGAAAGATAAACAGTGTAAACAAACTGTAAACAAACTGAAAGATGCTGGCAGCTGCTTTGTCATGGAGCCTCTTCAGAAAACTGAACCTTCCTTTATACTTAGTAGTTTTCTGGAAGACTTGAAATATGGAAGGTAGTGCTTTCATTTAATAATTGCAGAGCTGCTTCAACTTTCCTTTATGAAAAGCACAGTGAGCAGACCGATAATACCACCAGGCCTTTGATGCAGCTCAATTATTGGTCAAAAGCTTTCTGGAGGTGCTGGTGTGCTGGTCATGACAGTGTGTCTCTGATTACTGACTGTAAAGCCTATAAACATGGCAACTAAAAGGATCGGCAATTATGGGTGTTTTTACATCATCTTCCCTCTGATTTGACTTTATGTGGATCTGTCACTAGATAATGGAGCATTTTATTCCACTAATAATAGCAATAGGAATGAAAGAAGAGCTCAGTCATTCAAAACATGCTGAATGTAAACAGCTTGATTCTTAAAGGAACGTGTCTCTGTTATATGGATTTAAAATGTAATTGCTCAGCTTTAATGTACTGAGATCATCTGTAGACTCAAATTTAGCATCAACTCGGTCCTGTCAGACAAAACATTGGCTCTACTCGGCCAGAGAACAGCAAATATGATGCCGGCATGTTTCCTCTGCTTCCTAATTATTATTATTTTTCTCCTTCTCTGACCTCCTCTCCTGTCTTTTATCCACCCTCCTTGCCCCTCATTCTCCATCATGTGTTTATTCATCCTTTGTCTTCTGTCATCACCTCACCATTCTCTCTGTCTGTTACCTTCTCTCATTTTTCTTTGCCCCCAATCTTCCTCCTCTTTCTTTCTCCCCATTCCCTCTAGTTTTGCCAATTTGTTTCTCTCCCGTTTTCCTCCTCCCCTCCCTCATCTTCCTCTTGTGTTTGATTTCCGCCTCTCTCTGCCTCCCAGACATTTTTTTTCCCACTCTCCCATTTCCATCTCGCTCTCCATAAACAGGCGTCATTAGCATTTTCTAACCGAGTGGGCTAAATTGAAAATGCTAAACGAGTTTGTTTCTGTGGTAATTAGTGGTAACGAGGAACACAGGAAGTTAATGGAAACAACTTGCCTCGTTAGAAGGCAACTTCCTGTCGCACTGATTGAAGTTCCCGTCTTCAGCGAACAAGGCAAACACATAAGACTGAACCCTGGGGATATGAGGAGGAGGGTGCTGCGTGTTTGTTTACAGTATGGAATATGTTCGTGTCTGCATCTCTGAGCGTTTTTGTGTATGCAGGGTGTACGTATTGTGGTAACGTAACGCTGCTATATATTTATATAAGCACACTTTATATAAGCACACTTTTTTTGTCAGTGTGTCAGAATACAAATATGAATATGTGTGTTTGTTAGGCTGTATAATAAGCATAGCCAAAAATAAGCTGAAAATAAACACAAACGTCCCTGAATATGAAAATATCGTGGCTATCGTCATAATAACAGGTGAATGAAACCCTGCAAAGTATTTCGGATGACGCCTTCTTGAGGAAGGAAGCTTATTAAACTCTTTGATGTGTGCGATCGCACCTGTCAGCTAACAGCTAGCCCGCTGCCGCTGCGCACGGTCTCACAGCACCTCATCATGCAGGAGTGGAACTGGTCCCAAAAAACATTTATTTATTTGTCTGTGTGTGTGTGTGTGTGTGTGTGTGGGGGGGGGGGGGGGCCTATTGCTCAGAAATTGTGGGTGGTGAAAAGAAAAGAGTAATGACTTCCCTGCTGCTCCGGCAGAGATGCTCAGCTCTGCAGAAGCAGCTGCGATCACACTGGGTTCTTCCTAGTGATGCTCTGGATGTGTGAATCTGTATGTTAAGACGGTGACTTCTCTTTCAACTATTCCGTGGAAAATAAAAATCATCTGATGATTGTTTTGATCTATTTACCTCTGTAGAAAAATACAAATCCAGCAGCTCCTGACTTTGGAGAGATTTAAACCGAAATGACCTCTCTGTCAACGTGTTGTCAAACATTTTACTCTGAGTTTACAACCTTTCAGCGAAGCACGCTGGTGATTAAAAGTGCTGCTGTTATCTAAAATTGTGGAAGTAAACTGACAGCCAGTAATAATATCAGTATGTCTCTGTTTTTCTTTTTTATGCTCGTTTTATAGTCTTGGTGTAAATCAACCAGTGGTGCCAGGGTAATTATCTCGCTGGCCAAAAAACAAGCCTCCCTGATGCCACTTTGTCAGTAATCAAAGAGAGGATGATGGGTGACCCCGTCTGTCAACTTTTCCATTACTCATTGTCGCCTTGTTACAAGTAGACACTTACAAGAGATTGTACACTGCTTAAGAGTTGCACTAATTTCCCCTTTCTCTCTTTTTCTCGCTCAAACAAATCTGGTGTCTCGTTTCCACTGAGCCACTGGCAATATTCAAATATGACAGATAAAAGTGTAACTGCTGTTGAAAAGATGAAACAGTCACTGGATAAGCAGAAAGATCTTTTTTCTGCATTTGTCACAGCTGCCTTTGTTGTGATCACACAATCAATTCTTCTTTTAAAACCAACCACACACACCAGTACAGTGTGTCATCATGCTGGCTGGAGGATGAAGGTTGGGGGGGTGGGTCTTGGTTAGGTTAGAGGATGAATGGAAGCTTATGGACCAGTGTCTTCACAAATATACCATAAATCTGTGTGTTTGCAGAACTGTCGTGACAACACAGAGGGTGATCGGTGTGAACGGTGCGCTCCAGGATTCTATGGTGTGGTCCGAGGTTTGCGTGATGACTGTAAACCCTGCGCCTGTCCCCTCACCATCCCAGAGAACAAGTAATCCTCCTGTTTTCATCCAGCTCCTCTATCATGGATCATGTATTTGGCATTCCTAAAACATATTAAAGTTCATTTCTCCATGTAGTTTCAGTCCAACCTGTGTAACGGAGGGTTTTGATGACTACCGCTGTACTGCCTGTCCTGAGGGATATGAGGGCAAATACTGTGAGAGGTGAGACAGGAAATCATCCATCAACATGGAATGGATAAAATGCATAAGACACTGGGACAGAGTTAATTACAATGACAGGAAAGTCAGTTTTGGATCTGTTTACTACAACATGATGTAGGTAATGAGGACTGAGGTAATATGTACAGTAGGTAATCTATGTAGTTAACTCTTTCTTCCTGTGATCCCCTTGTCCAGGTGTGCTACTGGTTACCATGGTAACCCACGGGTGCCAGGCGGCCAGTGCGAGGAGTGTAAGTGTTCCTTGTGGGGCGCGCTGCCTGGACCATGTGACCCTGTCACGGGCCAATGCCGTTGCAGGGTCGGGGCATCGGGGAGGTCATGTGACCAGTGCATGGAAAGGCATGTGTGTGGACCAGCCGGGATCATCTGTAAGACTAACACACAGCTTTTTCTTTTGATCTTCTGTTATTCTTTTCTCCCACTTTTTCTTCAGTCAGGATGTCTGCAGCTCATATTAACTCTGAGTGCCAGTCGTTTTTTAAAACAGAAAGTGCCTTGTGCCAGCATTTTTGGCCATTTTGAGTCATATTTCTAGACCCACAGAATATTTTGTACGATGACTCTGAAAACACTGAAAAGCTCAAATGAAAGAAGAGACTCTCTATTTCATCATGAAAAAAATGTTTGTTTTTACCTTCTTCCATTCTTGTTTTATCAAGGTAGAGTAGAGGACACTTTCACCAAAATCACCACTTTTTGTCCAGAAGGTTTGTTTTGCTCTCTAATTTTGATCGTCTCCACTTCCTGCTTTGATCTTCGTGGCGTATATAAACTCTATGTCCTGACTACAAATCACAGAAGCCCCGAAATTACTCACGGGTTGCAGGAGACCGTCCTGCTGCAAAAAACTCATCAGTGGCACTCAAAGAGTTGTGTAGGAGTTAGTGGCATGAGGTAAGTTTAAGATGCATTTATTCCACCAAAGGGTGGCACGGTGGTGTAGTGGTTAGCTCTGTCGCCTCACAGCAAGAAGGTACCAGGTTTGATTCCCGGCCCGGGGCCTTTCTGTGTGGAGTTTGCATGTTCTCCCCATGTCTGTGTGGGTTCTCTCTGGTACTCTGGCTTCCTCCCACCATCCAAAAACATGTATAGGGATTAGGTTAATTGGCTAATTTAAATTGTCCGTAGGTGTGAATGTGAGTGTGAGTGGTTGTCTGTCTCTATGTGTCCTGTGATGAACTGGAGACTTGTCCAGGGTGTACCCTGCCTTTCACCCTAAGACAGCTGGGATAGACTCCAGCCCCCCCCATGACCCTATGAGAGGAGAAGAGGTATAAAATGGACGGATGGATGTTCCACTAAATTCAAGTTGCAACTCTAGGCTCTCTGTAGGACCAGTGTTTGGTTTCTCCGTTCTAAGCTAACGAACGGTTCTTTCTTTCATTTGATTGTATTTGATGAACACATCTCTGCTAAGAGAATCCTATGTACTGTTCCTTTAAAGTGATGAAACAACAGCTGCATGTTTTACTGCCAATAATTTAAATAGAAAGTTAATAGAAGTTGAAATCATTATAAACGTCTATTTGATGAGTGTCCAACAACAGATGCTACCACAAACTTAACAGATCACAGCAAAAAGAGTACATTTGGTAAGTTTGAAAGTGTCTTTATATGACAGAAAACAGAGGCTCTCCTCTTATATTTTCCCTGGTGGCCCACCAGCCAGCATGATTTTTGCTTTATTTTGGCAATGAAATGTAAAATAAGCAGTCAAAGCCTTTTTCCCCGTTGCCATGGGAGACTGGGGGATCATGGCAAAAGTCAGATTGAAGTCATTTAGAAAATAATTTCAATGTAATTTGGAGCTAATTTAAACTTAATATAACCATAATGGCAGGGCCAATTCGGTACCATTAGCATGCTTCGAGCTATGAGAAGAAAAGGTTGTAGGACAGAGGCTGATGTGAAATTGCTGCTGTCAGGTCAGAGAGGGAATCGCTTGCTCAGGTCTTTATGTGTACAGACACAAAGCGTGTGTTCATAAATTGGCAGTGCGAGTGCTGCAGTGCACCCTGACACCGCACCGGTTGCCTCTGCGTCCAGACTGTAATCACATGTCCTGATGGTTTACACAGAGTGGAGCGATCATGCCGCTGTGCACTTGTTGAAGAGTGATTGCACTCTGCGTTTTCACTCTGCGCTGCCCTCTTTCCCATCAGACACAACCGAGCACTTTGAGAGCCGGCAGTCTCAAATGAGGGAAATGCAGGTGGCTCCAACAATTACCATGTCATGAGGTTCACATTGAAATGCAGCTAAATTTCACTACATGGTGTCATTGGTTGTATTATTGAATGTTACCTACATCCACATGAGACTTTACTCTCATGTGGATGCAATCATTTATTTAAGGGTGAAACCCTGTGTAAGGTGTTTGCCACTGCTGCACTAAATTAATAGTATTGCTGATTACCAAAATATTTTATTATTTTGGTTTCTGTCATGGTTAATCTACCAGTATGTGCAAGCTCTTTAATGATATATTTAATGCTAAAATATAATTATTGTTGTTATCCATGATTTTGAACAAAAAGTATCAAAGTACAGTATTATTATTTTTATATTGAGATGTTAAATTCCACTTATTTTCTGTCATTCCTGAACAGAAAAATGTGTTTTAGTGGTTTTTATTCTAGATTCATTTCTGACTTCTCAGTGAATTCCAGTGTTTTGGATCAAATTTGGTCTAAAAATGTGAATTCAGTTTAAATGAAGTTTGAATGGAGTGTAGGGAACTCGAATTAAAACTCTACACACAAACAGTAACGACTGCGTTACCAAAAACAAAGCACAGGATATGACCTACCTGCACATACTAAGATGAAACTTTGAAGAGCTGTAAGTATCTGTAAAGGGAACACAGGTGCAGGTGTGTAGTAGTGTATGTGTGTTTGTTTTCCCGGTGTGAAGCATGAGTGTACTGAACTGATCTATCCTTGACATTCGTCAGGCTACTAGCTTCATAATAGTCAAATGCATTTTACATACTGCATGGTGAAAATGTGACCATGTGCATCATTGGATAGAAAAATGTACATTGCTGTGGCGTACAGCTCAATCTCTTACAGCTCTCAGCCCACGAGTCTAATGGCTTTGTATTATATTAGTTCTGTGGCCAGCACTCCAGCAGCTAGCACAGCTTTTAAGAATTCAAAACTCTCATCCTTGAGGTGAAGCATTAAATGTCTTACAATTATTCAACCATTCTTGTGTTTTCCTATAAACTTTAAAAACTTTAAAGAAAGAAAGAACCTTTGAAGAAAAAAAAGAAAAAGGAAAAAGGGGGAAAAAAGATTTGTCACTTCTTGTAATATCCCAGATATTCCCATAAGGTGGAAATAAGGGCTGCACGATATATCCAGAATTCACAGTTATTGCAATATCATCATGCAAAAGACCCCCCGTGTATTCAGACTGAGACAATAAAGCATGAGGGAATGATGAACACAGAAAATATGGGCAAGAAGGAAAAAACGTCCGGCTAAATAGTGCAGTACATCTCTTATTTAGAGATGTTTTTTTTTTCAAAATAAGGTATTTTTTAGAAATATTTTTCCCAAATGTGGACAAGTCAAACCGAAACATGACTTATCTCCATAGCAACTTACAACACAACTACAAAGATCTATAAAAAGAGTTCCAAAGCGAAGTTTAGCTAGTGGAACTCCTTATGAGAAAACATCAACAAAGGAAGGATGTTTTTCTTTTATTTTACCAGTGCCTGCATAAACTACCCACTGTCTCTTTTCTGACAGCAGTGAGCACAAAGACATTAATACTGTACATTCAACAACATTGTCACATATTACATGTTTTTCCAATATTGTGCAGCTCTACTGCAAAAACCTGAAGCCAAGATTAGCTCACAGTTCAAATTTGTTCAATTGAAACACAATTTCTGAAGATCGCTGTCCACATTTTTCACTCCTAAATGGTCGGATGGCCACACTGACTTATTTTGGTTCAGATTGACAGCCTCTACTTCCTCTGCACTCTGAACTCATTAAAGCCATGCATAACTTCTGACCAAACTGCACAGTAGGGCTGTGCAATATGGACAAGATATTATATCTCGAAATATCAATAATTTTATATCCCAATAATGATACACACACACACACATATATATACTGTGTGTGTATATATATATATATATATATATATATATATATATACACACACTGTATATATATATATATATATATATATATATATATATATATATATATATATATATTCTGTGTGTATATATATATGTATATATTTTAGTTAGTTTATTTGCTCCAAATCTAATGACCTAAATGTGCCTGTATTTGGTTTTCAGACATTTTAAAGTTAGACTTAAAGTTACAAAAGTACACCATGTAGTGTCAGCAGAAATAAGTTGATTTGAGAATCTGGTCCTCTTGCCAAACTTAGAGAAATGTGGCCAACCAGCACCACACAGAGCAGACGGTGATGGAGGAGTGTTTTTGTGCAGGTGTAGTACAGGACGTTTTCACACCATGTGGAAGTTCGTGATTACATTTCTCTGTCACTGGGATCCTTGAATGGCTTGGTTTTGACAAACAGCTCTTTACTCACACACACTTTGTACTGTGGTCCTGTCTACCAGTGTGTACCTGTGTGTTTGTGTGTGCACACGGCACTGCATGAATGCATTTTGTGCTCTGTGTTTGTGCTTTTGTCAGAGATTGATAGAGTAAAAACTGTTTTTATTTTATTTAATTCATCTTTGATTTCCCTTGTCAGAAATTTTAATTTCTGCAATAAATCAGCCTCGGGCTGCAGAAGGGAAGAGGAGAAATTCACACTCGCGCACAATGAAGAAAAATATGTATGCTTGCATCCGAGTGAATTCCCCCGGTGTGTTTGTGTGTTGGTTTAGTGTGTTTTAGCCTGCAGTGTGTGCTCATAATAGGTGCTTTTGCCTCTCTGTGCTGAATTTCATGCATCGGCAGCCCTGTCTTCTTGATGCCAGAGTCACTTAAACACAAAAACACAAGGAGTCACTGCGATCACACACTGACGTCTTTACAGACTCACAAACACTTTAAGGCAGAAAAACACACACACAGAAGTGAAAATACATACATATGACTTCTTCTCTCATTTTCTTCCTTCTGTTAACTCAAACTGTCAACATGTACACACACACACACACATACACATACACGCATGCACACAAAGCTAGGCTGTAAACCTCTCTAATAGGTTTAGCTGGCCTCATTACAGTTGTGTCTGTGTGTTTTTATGTGTTTCTCTAGCCTGTGATGATGAGTGCTCTGGTCTGTTGATCAGCGACATGGACCGCCTGTATCGCATCATCACTGATGTCACCTTGACCACGCCCCTCCCACCACCTTATAAGATGCTGTATCGCTTCGAGAACATGACAGAGGAACTCAAGGTAATCTGTCGCCGCCTGCCTTAAACTCATCTAGTCCTAATGACACAGCAAGTGCAATTTACAATGATAGAAGTGCTGCTTTTTCCACTCTTAATGTGGACTTATTTTAAGAACAATGGTTCCTTGATGTGGGCAAGAAGGTACCGGGTTCGATTCTCGGCCTGGGGCCTTTCTGTGTGGAGTTTGCATGTTCTCCTCATGTCTGTGTGGGTTCTCTCTGGTACTCCGGCTAACACAGCTGGGATAGACTCCAGCCCCCCTGTGACCCTATGAGAGGATAAGAGGTAGAAAATGGATGGATGGATGCAAATTTCTTTGCAAAAAATGGGAATATTTGTAGAATTTGTTATTTTGTGTGACAGTAACTACTTCGACAATGTGTGTGTGTGTGTGTGTGTGTGTGTGTGTGTGTATCACTTTTCCTTTTCCTTTTGCTGAATTTCAGGAGAAGCTTGGACAGATTCAGAAAAGATGGTCAATCTAATTTCATCAGCATGTTTGATTATTATTTTCGACTGTGTTGTTAGTTTCCTTGATTTTTTTGAATGGAGTTCTGCTTCATGATCTGCCAGCACGTCCAAGTAGAGTTAGTAGAGTTTTCTAGTATAAAACAGATATTGTGACAGACCTAGCCTTATGTAATCAAAACAGAACTCTTCTTTCAGCTCACTCAACCTCAGAGGAACTTTTCTCATCAACATACTGAGCTTGTTTTCAAGTGCTTTCAAAATTAAGTTAAGAATTGCCTCCTCCTCCAGTACAGAGCATCATCGAGCATTTGCATCATCAACAACATGATGCAACACGCTGCTGTTGAACTTGATTAACACTTGCCGTGTTTCAAATGAATTGTGATAATAACTTATATACTGTGGCTGCATTTCTATTTCATAACTCTGTTATTACATTTAAATGTCATTGTCATGTTTACTGTGTGACATAATATACACTGATTGTGTCTCATTTGTCAGATTCTGTTCTTCCTTCCTTGCCTCCTGCTCATCCTCTTGTATTTGGTTGTACAGCACAGAGCCAGGCAGTTCAAAAGACTAGCCCTGGGCCAAAATGTGTCAGACATTTCTCTATGTAATTCCTTCATCTCTCTGTTTCTCTCCTTCAGCACATGCTGTCACCTCAGAAAGCTCCAGAGAGATTACTGCAACTGGCCGACTCCAACCTTGGATCACTGGTCGTTGAGATGGACCAACTACACAGCAGGGTACAGACACTTTTGTTTTTCTTTTGGCTCGACTTAAGTCGCTGTCATTGTCTGTCTTCCTTTCTCTCTCTTTCTGCATTTCACCCTCTGTCTCTAGAATAACGAGATGGAGCAAATAAGGACTGTGGCAGGCAGCGAGATCAACAACAGAAACGGCAATAATGTACAAAGAACGGCAAAGACAAAGTCTTGTCACTTCTACAAGCTACAGACGGCACAAAAACCAGTCGATTGACACAAAGACACTTCTTCGCTATAATGATAAAGTGTCAGAGGAATCTGTGACACATTTAGACACAGACAGTTAAGTGGACACATCAAGACAACCCTACACCATACCTACATTAACCAGTAAATCCCATTAATCCCTCAGCTCCTTCTGCAATACCAGTTGTACCGTGGGGTATTTAGATCACACGCAAAGGCTTCAAGGTATATGCAACACATAAGCATAATTATAAGTTAATTTATGTATTAATATTATTAATATCAGGAAATGAAGCAGGTGCCATGCAGACTTTTTTGTTAATTAACAAAAGCTGTGTTTACATGTACTTGTTCAAGGCAACCAACTGTCAATTAACAGAACAACATTGAACCAAAGGCAGGATGTGAATCTCACCGGCTGCATGCTTGTTTTGCTTGTAGTGGTCAAGAAGCCCAGGGCTCATGGTTCAGTTTATATCAGTGGTGCACATTCAAGGACAAGTTTTCAATTAAATTAACACAAACAAAATAGAGCTGCATCGTCCACGGCCCCTGGAAGTTTATTGGGGGGGGTCCGATCGTTGAAAAATGTGCACTGAAGTGCCCTCTTTGGAGGCTAAATGTGTGTTTAAGTGCCCTTTTCAGTGGCAAGACTGCACTTAGGTGCGCTTTTTTTATCTCTTCACCCCTGCCCTTAAAAATGTCTATGCACACCACTGCCAGATTATGAAAGAATCTGTATCTAGATCAGGATTGCATGATCATCTTTAGTACAATTTGAAAAACCAAAAAACAAATTTTAATATTTTTGCATCAAACATTGACACAAATGCATTTCTATCACACAGAATACAAGAATCTATATAAACTTTTATTTTTTTTATGTTACAATCTGTCGAGTCACAGTTACTGTATGTCTCTGAGAGGATTTAACCAAAATAGAGAAAACACTTCTTGAGTGGAGAGAAATAACACTCACATTCACACTGTCAAGCTCCAGCCTTTTAGGGACCAGGGCCTTGACATTTGTTGACAGTGATGATATCACCCAAACCCCATCACAAACACACACACACACACTCCAGTGAAAATCATATAGCATGGTCTTGTCAAATCACAACAGTAATTACCTGCTCTTTCTTTCTGTATGTCTTAGGATGTGTTTTCCTGTCTGTCAAGGATTCACTCATCTCCCATTTTCTTGGTCCTCTGTGTGTGTGTGTGTGTTTTAGTTTGTGACTTTTTAGTGTATTTTCTTGTTATGTCAATAATTCATCCATCTCTGTGTGTATGTAGCATAATCTGAGTGCACATGTAGACTAGAAACAAGGTAAACAGAATGAATTGCACACACAATAATGTTGATTGTGTGTGTGTGTGCACGCATGACCGTCATTCTTTCACATCTACTGAAACCTCCTTTTATCGTTAGACAAAAGTCAATACGTTCATTTATTCAACACTTGTTTGTTATTATTTTATAACGTGTGTGTGTGTAGTCCACTAAGGTGTCTGCTGACGGAGAGCAGGTCGAAGATGATGCTGACAGGATTCATAAGCGAGCCAAGGACCTGGAGCAGTTCATCAGGGACACGCTGCTGGGAGCTCAAGGTAGCAGAAACAAACACCACCTCTCCTCCATTAACTGCCTCCATATCCTGGATTTATCTGTCTCTTGTCTCACTAGTTTCATCTGTCATTAGATTACATCACATTATATTACATTATATTAAATGTAAGGGATCCATGTGGGAAATTCCAGTTATTACATGGGTTTGGGTACGTGAAAAAAAGATGAAAAATCATACAAACTCATGAAGTGAATAATTATCCAGACAGAACATATTGAAAAGCAACAATTAAATAGTACCTTCAGAGGTAGTACCTTCAGAAAGACTTACAAGTTGAATTGGATACAAAAAACACACCATGATAAGAAATGTGTTGTTGATATTAAGAAAATTGTCAGTGTTACCACCCAGAAGCATCAAAAAGCAAAGACCTTGTTGCACTACAGCCTTTCAATTCTATGAGACCCACGTTTGAAAGAGAGGCATCTTCGAAGCCAAACCACCTTTTTGCCTCCTTCTTAGCTCGCTAATGGAAGCTCAAACACAATGGCTGTTGGGCCGGTGGCCAGCTGTCGGAGCTCGGTGCCAGCTGCTGACTCAAAGTGTTGCCTGAACAATAAAGACTGATCCACAGGCTGCAGCATTGCTAACCATGGCGATTAAGAGTCTCCCGCCAAGATAATAGGGTGCAATGACTCAGTAGTTTGTTAGCAGCTAGTTAGCAAATAATGGAGAGGCTGCACATTTGTTGCCACATACGAGCTTCATGCTTTTTGTTTAGCCGCAGACATTCAACGTCTGTCCACAGCTTCAGGTTTTAATGCTGCGGGATGTTCCCACTGGGGTCAGACATCACCTCACCAGTGGAACTTTGGCTGCATGCTCGCTCTCTCTGCATGTGTAACTGGCAAATAGTTTCACTTCAGCTTCAGCGTGTTTTAGTCGGTGCAGCTGCAGCATCTCCTTCCTCAGTCCCTGCATCAATAGCTGTGTGATCAGCTTGTTTTTTTCTCCTGAGACGTCACAGTCACACCCTTTATATATGCTCCATTAGAGGCTGCTATCTCTGAAGTCTACAGGGGGTTTCAGCGCTGTCTGCAGTGACTCCATGCCATCAGTGTCTTTCCATGTGGGAACTAATATTTAGTCGATGGACACCTAGAGCTGTCTTCTATTCAAGCTGTCTTTTCACCATCTCCAACCAGGAGTGCCACCTCGCAGGTCACTCTGACCGTTTTTATCGGGTTGGTCGAGCTCCTCTTTAGTTGCTGCAAAGGGTTGCCACATACAAAGATAGATTTCTAGGTCCCAGCTAGTCCCTCTTTTTTCTTCTTTGGGTTCTTCAGGCTAAAAGATAATATTTTCAAATCAAATGCAAAAAGAAAAAAAATGATTTTCTTTTCTGTGAGTTTGATATGTCACTGTTGAAAGAGCAGTTAACAAAATAATCTTCACACAAGTTGAAGCGTATTGTCCTCTATATATACTCATTATTCTCCTTTTAGACTGTGAAGACTAAAAAAAAATGATCTATGTAAGTGGAAATAGTCATTATGTATGAGGAGTCTGGTCTTTGTAAATTTTAATAGTCTAACGTTTTGTTCTCACTTCACCATAGACAGCTCTAGTTGAGTCCCAATTGAATGTAGCAGGGATAAATACACTTTTAAGTTACTTTCTATCCCACATTGATGTGAAAAATCAAATGTTCTGTTTGAAAACTCTGTAGTTAAAATAATTAGTTATTTTGATAAACATTATGAATTTTTCATGGCTTCTGGGAAGAAAAGAATGTTACCAAATGAACGCATTCTGAATGGCTGTGATGAAACTGTCCTCTCCTTGTTGTTGCTCCGAGCTCTCTGGCCTTCTGCCTAATCACACTGTGATTATGGTTATAGTGTGTGTGTGTGTGTGTGTGTGTGTGTGTGTGTGTGTGTGTGTGAGAGTGAGAGAGAGAGAGAGAGAGAGAGGAAAGAGGAAAAGAGAAGAGTGTGTTGTGGCTCACTGGATGATTGAGAGTAGCAATTAGAGACTTAATTATTGGCTATCACAAACACACACATAAACACACCACATACACAAACACTGATGTGGATGTGCATGCATTCATACAACTGTGGACACACACACAGCCCAACACTCACACTGAGGAAGGAAAACACTGTACATATTTCCTCTGTGTGTGCCCGTGTTTACTAGATACCGTAATATGATTCCATCCACGTTTTAAGTGTTTAATTGGCTTTTAAATCCCACTATGTAATTATATGGCTGTGACACACACACACACACACAGGCTTGCAGGTACACACACACACTTAGGCGTACAAATGCAGCATGCGCACACATGCAGTACAGCTGTTCATTAGCATGATGGCTTCAGTTCTGTCTTGGCTCTAATCACATCATGTTTACATTTCAAATGACAGGAAAGTCTACATTGCCCCAACCACACACACACACACACACCCACACACCCACACACACACACACCTATGCAAACACTCAACTTGCTTTAATCATATCACGTTTACATTTCAAATGAGATGAACACACCATCACTGAACACACAAACTGCTTGTTGCATCCTCATGGTTATTCACAACACACCGCTTTACCCTCCTCTGACACACACACACACACACACACCCCTCATTAAGTTCCTGCAGTTTTATTCAAATGAGCCTTGGAGTGTTTTAGTGCAGCTTCATTATTGAGTGGTTTGATATTTCTCTGCTTTTAATTTGATAAAAGCAGGGCAAGCATGGAGTCTGCCAACATCATTGGCTTTGAATGGTGTTAAAACAGTTTGTGTGTGTGAGTGAAGATCAAACGGGTGTGATTTTGTCTTCCTTTCTGTTTGAGCTCAGAAATGACAGCATCTCTACATACTCTGTTTCTATATGTGTCTGTGATTTATTCCTGTAAATTATCACAATTTGGTTCCCAAAGTTGTTTTTTAATCAATTTACACCAACTCAAATGTTCCAGATATTCAAACACGTACGGTTTGTTACATCAAAATATCAAAATTATTCAGTGAAATAAATGGATAAAGTGCATATATTATGATTCTGAAGCAAAATAGATGTAGTTTTCAAAACTTGAGAGAATTCAAGGTTCCAATACAAGCATTGTACAGTTCAGGGTATTTAGTATTAGTCTTTCCTCCATTTTGTCTTCTGAGCCTGGCTGGCTGCTTCGTGTCTGTTGGCCATGTGACTATTCCTCACAGCATGTGACGGCCAAAGTTCAAGGGCACTGAGCAGCATACTGAGCTAGTGCTTCACTCAGCACAACAATAAGCTGCTGCTTGATGGCACAAGCCTTTGGAAATGATGGCAGTGACAGTGAAGGTAATGACTATATACACTGATCAGGCATAACATTATGACCACCCACCTAATATTGTGATGGTCCCTTTTTTCTGCCCCAGACTGAACAAACTGCTCTGCTCTGTGCTATGTGACTCCTTTCTATGTTCAGCAGCATTAACTCCTCTGCTCTGTTGGATCAGACCACCAGGACCAGCCTTCACTCCCCACCTGCATTAGTGATCCTTGTCCTCTCATGACCTTGTCTCTGGTTCACCACTGGTCCTTCCTTGGACCACTTTTGATAGATTCTGACCACTGCAGACCAGGAACAGACCACCAGAGCTGCAGTTCTGGAGATGCTCTGATCCAGTCCTCTAGACATCACTGTTCGCTTCTTGTTGTCAAACTCCTGAAAAATCCTGACGCTGGAACATTTTTCCTGCTTCTAACATCAACTCTGAGGACGAAATGTTCATTTGATGCCTTATATATCCAGGAGCCATGATGAAGAGATGATCAGTGTTATTCACTTCACCTGACAGTGGTCATAATGTTATGCTTGATCAGTGTTTAATGAAAAAGATTTGTTTAAGCAAAGCAGGAGCTGGAATAGAATCTTCCTTTCGGTGCTTTTACCAAACAATACAAACTAAATCAGCCCGTCTGTAGTTTCCTCACAACAGTCTGTCCATGTGTCTGTGTGTCCAGACCTCCAGTCGAAGGCTGCCGACTTGAACCAGACTCTCTCACGCAGAGATGGAACTCCAGACAAAAGCCTCACAGAGATGAAGGAGGAGATCCAGGCCATGCTAGCTGAGATGAGAAAACGACAGCTGGGAGGGAAGAAGAGCATCGCCGAGGAAGAGATGGAGTATGGACACACACACACACACACACACAGGTCATGTATCTTTCTCCCACACAGAAGAAAAAGAGAGTTTTTGAGAAAACTTTGCAAACAGACCTGTGTTTGTCTCAGAGTGTGCTCCCACATTTCTGAGCACGATGAGCATGATGAGTGGACGATGGGTGTAAAATTCTTGGCGAACAAATGAAAATATGCCAAGAATAGTGGTTGGAGACATAAAACTAAGAAGTAAATGTGCCTTTGCTAATGAACACTTACTTTGGTGTTAATGTTTTCTGTTGTTTTTGACTTTAGAGTTGTTTTTGTGTTTCTATTTTAAGTCTTACTGGTTGATTTGGCCAGAACCCCATCCCACTCTCTCTGAGTTTTCTTTTTGTTTTGTTTTCATTCATATCTGTATGTTAATACATTCACCTTTTGTGTCTTATTGCCTTTTCCCTGCTGGGATTCAATCCCACTTTGCCATGTTCTTGCTTCTTGTTCTGTGGGATGAGTTCCCATCACACTTTTTCTTTCCCTGAACTTGAACAATGAGAGATAGAAAAGAGAGAGTCAGAAGTGGAATATGCATAAGTTTCTTCTTAATATATCAATATGGCAAAACAAAAAATCCTATCCACGATGGAAATTTATTCAGTATTTTGAGAATGCAGCATTTTTATACCAGCAAAGCAACTGCTAGCATGTCTCTAGCAATTGTTTTAACACAATGTTAAAGATTTTAAATGCATGCATTATGAATCCCGAATGCCCACCAGAAGGCGGTGCTGAAAGCACTGAATGACTAATCCCAGTTTAGTCACGAGGAATCCCAGATACCAACCCTACTGAGGAGCCTCTGAATATTGAAGGACTATGCCCAGTGGATGGGGAGTAGTAACCTCTGCATTATAGAATCTGGAAAAGGTGCTGGGTGTTGCTCATGAGGCAGCGATACATATTTCCTCCAGGGGCACTCCCCTCAGGGTGGCCCAAGATGTGGACACTCTCCTGAGCAACATTGTACATCCGATGGTAGGGCGGTTTAACACCTGGTATGAGTGGCGAATGGTATCCATGATCCAGTGAGACAAGCATTGCTTTGAGAGAGCAGGGCCTTTGTTGGGGCCCCCTAGCAAATAGAAAGCTGTGCAGATACATGGATGCCTGCAGCAACTTCAATATTAAATCCCAGAGCTCTAACTGAGCCCAAGGGCTCTGGCCTGTCTCCACCATCCCTTGGTGGAGATAAATAGCATGCAAGCCTTACAGGCTGATTAGCTTAATGTGAATTTGATAACACCTTGGAAATGGAGGCAATGTTTTGGCCAGGGCTGACATCTTGTACCATCCATGTGCCAGCTCATGGAGCTCTTTGGGGGTGAAGCCTCAGAGCCCTTTTGAGAAACAGTGACACCACTGTGCTGTTGTTGACTGTGGCATGTCGAGCTGATGTGGCTGCTGATATGAGTAGATGGAGGCTGATCTTTATCCAGAAGAGACTGCAGGAACTCCGGAACTGTGGGGACCGAGCAAAGTACTGTGTCCTCATCATGGGTCCCGCATCACTTTGTAAACAGTTTCCACCCATTATCATATTGCAGGTGAGTGGACGGTGGTGTGCCCGAGGGTCCATGGCCTTGGCCCCGGAGGGCAAACAGCTCCTGGTCCTGTGCTTGGGTCTTTGCTGAGTGGCTAGTGACAGCTAGTGTACCCGGCTGGAGACAGGGGTCCAGCATCGGGCCCAGGCTCTAGACATAAGGGGAAACCTTGTCTTCAAAGCTCATGGGTTTTCTACACTGCCCTCTTGCAGGCAAGCAGAGAGAGCGAACAAAAGGTGAGCTGAGGAGTTTCCAACACACCAGGCTGTGCACCAGCACAACAAGAGATGTTATGACTGGCACTACATCAGGCAGCTGTTCCCGGCTGGCTCCAGCTGCATCATGCGTGGCTGCCAGAGCTCGGCCATCCACAGAAAACTGGGAGAGAGCCCCAGTATCTCTCCAACGAGTACGTAGCTCTCCCAGACAGTCCCCTGTCAGGGGAAGCAGAGAAGCAAAAGAGGGCTGCTGCGCTGGAAGAAGGCCTTCTTAGGAGCTGCCAGAGTCTACTGTGGGAGACTAGCTGCAGATGCTCCAAGGTTGTGTGCATGATAGCTGGCATTGAGCTGTCCATCATCTTGTTTGATGGGCTCATCATCCTGGAAGTGGGAGAGGTCTGAGCCGCTAGAGAGTTGATGTTGTCTACTTGGAGCAGCACCAGTAAGTGCGGGGTGGAGGGCCCTGTCTTGTCTGCAGGAGTGGCAGGTTGGCGCTCTTCGTGGAGGGACCTCACCTCAACCAACTCTGCATATATGGGCCCCCTCTGAAGCGTCGCACAGCTCTCGTCTTCAGAGGGACCAGACTCTTTGAGTGTCTTTGTCGAAAAGAAGGAAGCTGTCCTGGGGGGGAGAGAGGATACCTGTTCCAGTCCAGCAACCCTCAGTGCCCGAAGCATGTAACTGCTATTCATGCATGGAACCCCTCTGGTGGTCAGGAGGCACCTTGGGCAGAGGTCATGGCAATCGCTGGCCTGAAGGAGGTTACCACAGATAGAGTAGAAGCATGTCATTATAAAATGGCTATTGGCCATAGATGAAGGAAGGGGATGCAACGCCACCGACACAGCAGGTGCAAATCAGGCAGCCAAGTGGTTTACACACAACACAAGGCCGATATTTTCACAGTAGATAATAATATTGTGTAAGCTGAGTAGGAGGGTATATAAGCACCAACTACACAGCCCCATACACAAGAGCTGGGGGAAGGAGGTGCTAATGCCACCTAGACAGCAGGCACAAGTCACCCAGAATCAGAGGTCTGTGCCAATGCATCTATAGCAGATGCAAGTCATGCAGCACCAGTGGTACAACACAAGCCAATAAGTGTTACAGTAGATAATGTGTAAGTTGAGGGCAGGGGACGCAAACGCCACCTGGACAGCAGACGCAAGTCGCTCAGCACCAGTGGTTTATGTGCGACACAAGTATCACCATAGCTAATATTGTGTGAGCTGAGGGAAGGGGATATGAGCAATGCCCACTCAGCCCCTGCATGCAATAAGCTGAGGGAAGCACAACAGACACAAGTCACGGCACTAATGGTCTATGCCTAACACAGGGCTGACCAGTATAATAACAACGATAATAACGTTGTCTAAGCTGAGGAGAGGGGGCAAGAAGACCCCCTCTACAGCAGACACGAGTTGTGCAGCGCTGGGGGTTTATGTACAACAAAGGACCAATGTGTCATAGTAGATAGTAGACCGTTTTAGCTGAGGGAAGGCAACATCACCTACTCAGCCCAGTGTGCGATAAGGGAAGGGGGCGCAAAGGGCACCTACTAAGCAAACACAAATCACGCAGCACCAGCGGCTTATGCACAATACAAGACCAATATGTGGTACAGTAGATGATAGAGACAATGTAAACTGAGGGAAGGGGATGCAACTTCACCTACTCTGCCCAGGATGCGATAAGCTGAGGGAAGGGGTGTGAACGGCACCTACTCAGTAGACGCAAGTCACGCAGCACCACTGGCTTATGCACTATGCAAGGCCAACAAGAGTTAGAGTAGATAATAAAGACAATATAAGCTGAGGGAATGGGATATAACACCACCTGCTCAGCCAAGGATGCGATAAGCTAAGGGAAGGGGTCACGCACGACCCTACACAGCAGACGCAAGTCGCGCAGAACCAGTAGTGTCTGCACAATACAAGGCCAAAGAGTGTCACTGTAGCCTTATAAAATTGCTGCAAATTGAGGCTTTCTTTATACACGCCTACAAAGCAAGAGTCGATCAGCTGAGAGCTGCGTCTTCTTGATGTCACGCCGTTAGCTGGGAGAGGGAACGTGAATGCCTTCGCCAGCAAAGGCTACAATGAAACCTTTAATTAATCCTACTGAGTGGACACACTTGGTACCAATAAGACGGGGTAAGGCGGCGCGAATGCTGCCTAACCCAGCAGACCTCAGTTAAACAGAAGAGTGAGCCGAGCAGCCCGAGCGCTAACTCTAGGCTAACTGCAATATCAACATGACAAGCGAATAGGGAGAAAACCACAAACCCTCCGCAAGTCTATAGGCTACTGTAGTGCACAAAAAGTCAGAGGAAAAACAGGTAGCGGGATGCAAATGCTGCCGTCACCGTGCTAATAATAAACTGGAGTATCTCGGGGGAAGACAGCAAAACTACACCCACCAAACCACAACTCAAGCCCACTTGCAGTAACCGTTACAGCTTGTCTTGGAAAGAATAAACAAACTGATTGAATAACCTTACCTTCAGTTGGGAGGTTAGAGAGTATTTCAACCGCACCGGTCCCAAACGACAAGAGACGCCAGCGGCGTTAAACTCACTTCCGACACAAGGAGAAAGGAGACTGCCGTCGCAGCACCTACAGTCGTGGTCAAAAGTTTACATCCACTTGTAAAGAACATAATGTCATGGCTCTCTTGAGTTTCCAGTTATTTCTACAACTCTGATTTTTCTCTGATAGAGTGATTGGAACAGATACTTCTTTGTCATAATTTAACTGAACTGCACCAATTCTGTCAAGAGGAGTGGTCAAAGATTCAACCAGAAGCTTGTGGATGGCTACCAAAAGCACCTAATTTAAGTGAAAATGGCCAAGGGACATGTATCCAAATATTAGCATTACTGTATGTATATTTTAGACCCAGCAGATTTGGTCACATTTTCAGTTGACCCATAATAAAGTCATAAAGAACCAAACTTCATGAATGTTTTTTGTGACAAAGAAGTATCTGTTCCAATCACTCTATCAGAGAAAAATAAGAGTTGTAGAAATAACTGGAAACTCAAGAGAGCCATGACATTATGTTCTTTACAAGTGGATGTAAACTTTTGACCACGACTGTACTGTCACAAATCTAACAGCAATGGAGCTAAGACACCGTATAGGCTTATTCCTTTTTTCCTTCATGCTGCTGTATCCAGCGATATGCGAACAGCACGCAAAAAGAAAAGAGGAGCCAAACATATGGTGACACCGGAACTTATTGCCTTTCTTGGGTCACCCATTGGTCACGAGTGACATTGGTATGCATACTCAAACTGCACATGCACAGGAATCATTCACTGGTTTCAGCACCGCCTTCTGGGGGTCATGAAATTGAACAGTTTGAAAATTCTTGGATAACAAATAATCATATTTTGTCATTAAATATATCATTTAAAGAGCTTGCACATACTGGTGGATTAACCATTACATACCAACAATTACAGAAACATAAATATTATTTTGATAATCAGTTATTATTTTGGGGCAGTGGTGGCAAACACCAGATGTTCTTATATTCACCAAAGAGAAACAGGCATATATTCATACCTACTGGCAAGATGTAACGAGCCTGTCATTCTCATTACAACCAATGGCTTCTGTTCATTTATTTACATTTTAAACATTATGCAGCAGATTCATGAAACTTGAGTTGTTCAAATATCGATGTTAACATCACCCTAGCATTACTTTTTATCAGTTTACATTATCATCACCTTTTGAAGCAGAATTAGTTGACAAGTTTGTACTGGTATTAATATTTATAGTGTAACTTTGACAAAAATAATGCTGTCTTGATGTTTGCTGTTAGAAGTTCCAAGACTCTGAAACATTTTTCAATTAGAGTCCAGTCGATTTTCACATCATACAGAAATGAACTCAGCTGATGCCTCGAGTGGTAGGAAAAAAAAAGGCAACATCACACAGCATTGTGTGCAGAATGGTTGGCTGTGATGTAGACTATACATGATTTGTAGTACAGTTAAGGGGCTAAATCATTTTCCTTTTCTTTCTTGACTTGTTGTCAGGAGACATTGGGAGTAAACACCTTCTACTGAGCAGATATTTGATTGCTACATATCCCGAAGCCACGACTTTGTGCTGATGTTTGAACAAAGTGTTTCTCACTGTTGTCGCTCTCTCTTTCTCTCTCAAGGCACTTGATGGAATTAGTAATCTACTCTCCTCATCCCTCTTTACTCCCCCTCTCTCTGTCTGTCTCTTTCAGTAGTAAATGTTGATGAGGTCGATGAGTTAATTAAAAGCACTGTATCGCCGTAGGGGTGGGAGCAGAGAGAGGCATATAAAGAATGGGTAGTGGGAAAGAAAGTCACAGAGGGAGAGAAGAACAACTGACAGATGGACAGAGAGCTGGGGTGGGAGAGAGCCTCAGAATAAGAGAGACAAAGAGAAACTGCCACTGGAAAGACTGTGTTGATTATTTCATCCCTGAGGGTTCAGGGAACACAAGCATCAACAAATGTTGAGGGTTTCAGCAAAATGAATAACGCACAGTCAGTTTAATATTTTTTTTACATTAACAGTTACTGTCCATGCTGCAAATTAAACATTTCATTAATATACTGCTTTGTTATATATTGTCATGTTGTAAAAGTCAGTTAGATAGTAGTTTAACACCCCTTGCTTCCCATTAGTTTTTTCTTTACTATGTTCTTCATACTATTCCTCACAGGGTTCATTTAAGTTTCATCAAAGCCACTCGTTACCTTGCATGCATCCCAAAAAACTGAAATTGTCCTCTTGAGTGATATCAACTGGAGGACACTAGAACCTTGTCTTAATTAATGCTGAAGGTGAAAAATAAGGGATGCCTGTAAAACACATGGTTATTAAACTGTTGTAAATGCTTCCAAATTGAGAAGGCTTTCTAAAAAACTGCATGTCAAAGCAAAGAGTAATTAGAAAAATTGGAATGAACTAAAGGCTGCATTTGAAACGTTGATGGGAAGATTAGTTGAAGTGAAGCCCTTGAGATAGTTCAGACAACTGTCTGGTGCTGCATTCACATGGTATACTTTTTTCACTGCATCACATAAGTAAGGTCTACTGAGAGATGGTTTGGACTGATCTCAGATCAGTGTATTGCAGACAGTAGGTGACAGTTGGCAAACCCCCAACTTGGAGAAGTAGACAGGAGTTACAGCTCAGAACCTAAACAGTGTCCTGCTGTGGACAGGGCCGCATCGCTCATATCAATATCAGTTGAAGTGTATTCTTTATTGAGAATATTTTCACCTTGCCATGAGACAGCCACATCTGTTTCTGATGGGGAACTGAAGCTGTTGATGCTCTCATCTAAAGGTGGCGCAGGTCTATTTGGGTGTGCAACTCTGGAGAAACCAGCAGAGTAAGCTGGGTTTAAAACCAGCCCTGTGTTGCCAACTATTTCCCAATGAAAGTAGCTAGCAGCACAAGCTCCAAAAGTCCCTAAATCAAAGTCAGTAACAATGACAGCCCGTCCAAATTATGATCATTAACATCCAACATGGCAGAGCATCTTATATAGTGGCAAGCATCTTATTGTCTTATTATAGACCTGCAACAGCCAGGTACCAGATGACTTTTCTTACTGTAACTTCTTTTATGCTGCTGTGGTGGGTGAATTTCTCCAATAGGGGATGAATAAAAATTATTCTGTTCTTCATTCTTTTGTCAGAGCATTTTAAAACCTGAAATGATTGTCATCACAACCTAGAGGCCAAATATTAACACTTAAATAGTAATCCATTCTGCCTGAGTTGGCTGTCGTTAGTGTGAGAACGGCATAGCAAGCTGTGACTAATTGATGAAATGCCCCCTAAACAAAGCATGGTGACTGTGAAGTTCATGCATTTTCATGTCTGTACTCTGAATAGTTGAACTGTCAGCTCTGAGTATCTGTTGCATTAAACTGAATGGATAAAATGCCTTCAAATATCTTCATCAGACACAGATGCACTCTTAAGGCTCATGTTTTTTTTATCTGTTGCTCTCATTGATATAGCGTGCCATGCTGCAGTTTACATTAGCACAAACACACACATTATTGTGGCAATATGTGAAATGTTTTACACTGCCACAATTTAATCCAACTTCGCCTGAGGGATCAATAAAAGAAAATCAGCACATTCATTCCTGCATATCAACATTCAGTCATATGGAGTGATTATTGTCTTCACGCTAGCAGAGGCTCAGTCACACATCTCCATAACTCCTCTCCTCTGTTGCATTCACATATACTCCACACATGTATTCCACTTTTGTCAGCCATGAATAAGTCATTAGTATCAAAATATAAATATTACTATCCTAATGCCTCCCTTCCTCCTTCCAGCCTAGCAGAGGAGTTGTATCAGAAAGTGAAGAGATTATTCGGCGATCCCCATCAGGCCACAGAGGACCTGAAAGCAGAGGTGATTACAGCTTCCAAACTTTAATCTTTTGTCTTCAGTGTCCTTAAATTAATGGAATTAATTTTACGCTTTCTTCATCTCCTCTCCAAGATAAAAGAGAAGCTTTCAGACCATGAGGGGAAGCTCCAGGAGGCCCAGGACCTCCTGCACTCTGCCCATGGAAAGACGCTGCAGGCAGGCTCACTGGCTGATCAAAACCAAGCTAACCTCAAAGCGCTGGAGGTACACACACTGACACACACACACGCAGCTACGCACAAAAGTTTGAAATACACAAACACGATCTGACAGCAGTGTGATTGAATGCTAAATTGTTTCTCTTCTCATGGCCACTGTTTTGTCAGTCATGTGTAGTTAAGTGATTTACTAATTAAAATTCTGCCGTGTTAATTTTTTTCTTTGCAAAGGATGAAAAGATTATTTTGCTTAAGAACACAAACATTGATGTCAACACTGTTGGGTTACTCTGACCTTTGAACGGTAGCTGATTTTTTTAGAAAGAAAAGTTTTCTAGGTGAAGATAAAAAATAAGATGGCAGGTTTTGAGCAAAAGACTGGTTTCATACTCTGCATCTTCATATTAATGTAATACATGGTAGCTGAGTTACTTTTGTTGCAGTAGTTTTGAACTGAGTAACAACAGTTGAGTAATGGATTACTTTTGAGACCAACTGGCTGCGACAAATGTTGCGATTTAACACAGTCTACAAAAAGGCTACGATCCTCTCCTTACCAGCAGGTTTCCTTCTTGTGCAGCTGATCTCTGATATGACAGGCTCTAGCAGTTCAACATGCTCATTAAATGCAAACATGTCCTAAAACTCCTAAAGAATGATAAAGAGCGGAGCATCCAACCATCTGTTCTATCCACCTCACCATTAATTCTTATTTTTTGCCGATGACTCAGGAAAGCTCACAGGCAGCACAGATTCCTAACAGCAAAACAACAAAAGCATTTATTAGGAGGATTGTTGTACGTGTCCTAGAGGAAGAGGTCTGCACTGATCCCACTCACATACAGTATAATACACTTTCTTTATATCTGTCTTTGTCTCTCCCTGACCCTGCAGCCTTTTCCTCTTTAAAGAAAAGCTTTACACAGTGAAGAAAGTAGAATATGCACACTATACACTGGGGTTACACTAAGGTCATACTTTATTTAATCAGATCATCAGTTGTTAGTCCCTTGTGTCCTCTAACTGCTTTTGTTATGTTCAATGACTGGAAATCCTTTCAACCATAAACCCTTTTAAGAACTAGCCTGTAGAGAAAATAATAATTTCCCTGAGTCATTTCTCATGCATTATTATGGGAATCAAAGCCTCAGCTTCGACTCTTCTGTACATTACATTAAAATAATGGTCAGCCAGGTCTGAATGTTGTGCAGCTGCTGATCCTGGTTTGTTTTTTGCAGAGAAAGCGCTCTGCAGTGAGCGAGGTGAAACAAGAAGCGCAGGAGGTCCTCGGAGAAGGAGAACGTCTACTGGATGAAGCTAACCAGCTTTCTGACAACATCAACAAGGAGATAGAGGTACTGCAGTCCACCTGGTGGAAACCTGTACAGACCTCTATCTACTGCTGATGAGTATTCTGCCCGAGGTCACCTTTGTGTCCTCTGGCATTCATACAAGTAGGAGAATATCTATGTTGATGGCATGGAATACAATATTACTACTTTAGATAATTAGTAAGGGTATTTACATGGACGTGGCAATGTGGCAGCAGGCATGTACAAACACAGAGAGTGATTCAAATGAGTCAGTAG
Organism: Synanceia verrucosa; assembly: GCA_029721515.1. NCBI lineage: Eukaryota > Metazoa > Chordata > Actinopteri > Perciformes > Synanceiidae > Synanceia > Synanceia verrucosa. The sequence continues at coordinate 16,434,721 of CM056570.1, read as the reverse complement.
CGTCTGTTTTCTGACTCCAGGATTTGGAGGAGATGGGAAGAGAGCTGGGTCCTCTTCATGAGCAGCTGGATGATAAAGTCAGTCACCTCACCAACGGTCTGAGTGACGGCAGTCTGGCTAATCATGTGTATGATGCAGAGGAACACGCCAAGCAGCTGAATGAATCTGCTGCCATTTTGGATGGGTAAATATAAACACATTACCACACATTTACTATTCAACTGTATCAGTTATTGTCGGGTTTAGTGTTTTTTTTCAACAACAAAGAATCAGATTCAAGTTTCTTTATTGTCAAGATGCATGCATAGAGAAATTTTGGAGTCTTTCAGCTTAAGGTCACACATAAATAAGGAATAAAATTAAAGATATAAAGGACATAAGTATAAAAATGTAAAATATAAAACATATTTGCAAAGATGTGATATATGCAATAGAAATGTAAAGGCATCTCTCTCACAAATTAGTGGTACTTTCTTTTCAGTTGATTAAGGTGACATGTTTTATACCCTTTATGAATATAATAATCCAGGTAATCTTACTTTTGTATACTAGAGATTTACTTAAATAACCTTAGTCAATGAATCATTTGTAACGTGCAATGGCATATGAAAACCGATTAATGAGACAACAAAAATAGTTTTTTTTCTTTTCCCATAACAAGACTTCCACAGTTTACATCATGATTATTCCCTGCTCTTTCTGGGCAGTGTACTGTATTTGTGGCTGAAGTGTCACTGCTATCAGTAGACTCTTCACTTTCGCTTTCTTTCGTTACTGAACCAAGTGTGTGTTTAACCTATCAAAATGGAAATATTTACATGTGTTTCTCTCCTTTGTCCTCTCTCTCTCCTCACAGTATTTTAGCTGAAGCTAAAAATCTCTCCTTCAATGCAACAGCTGCCTTCAAGGCCTATAGCAACATTAAAGCAAATGTCGACGCAGCGGAGAAAGAGGCTAAAGCAGCCAAACAGAGTGCAAGTGAGGCACTGGTGCTGGTAAGTGGACACACACACACACACACACACACACACACACACACAAACCTATTGACTAAACTACAAACAGCAATTTCTTACTTCCATTCAGAGCACCCTCAGAGATTTTTGAACTGTCCTGTTATTTTAGTATGTTATCAGTTCCCTTTCCATGCTTTCCAACACTGTATTACTCTATATCGTAAACATCAAACTCACATTCAGTACTGCACACCAACAGTACTGTAAATACCTGCATGTGAGCCACCCACACTATGAAAGTGTACCCTCAGCACACCAAGTGCTGCTGGTGTGTGTGTGTGTGTGTGTGTGTATGTCTTGCATGCAGTAACGTAATGTAAGCCTGGGCTCTCCATTAGTCATGGCTGAGACATCAAAGTGCTTCTCTGTCCCTCTTCTTCCTTCCTTTTTCCCCTTCTACTTCTTTCATTATCATGACCACACACACCTGAAATCTCCCTGTTTCCTTCCCCTCTCCTTCTGTTATTTCTTAATTTATTTCTCCTTCCATTCTTTTTTTTTCTCTCCTGTTATTCTTCTAATTTCACACACTTTTTGTTCATTCCCATTTGTTTGCTTTTGTCTTGGTCGCATTCCTCGTCTTTGATTTTCTTTTCCCCTTTTTATCCTATAATAGTTGATTTTCCTCTTTTGTTTTGTGTTTTTTTGTCCTGCGAGCCTTTATTTGTCCTTTTTTCAGCCAACACCTTTTCTTTTCAACTCATCCCCATCTTTCGCATGCTTCTACTGCTGTATTGTTTCTTTATTTTCCTTTTATCCCCCCAACCCAAAAGAGAGTTAAATGACAGGAGAGGAAGTGGCTAAAAAGTGAAAGGAGGCAAAGAAACAAGGGGTTAAAGGTGGAGGGTGAATGTGAGGGGAAGTTAAGTCTGCTGAATGTTTTTCTTGGAATATCATTTAGCAATGCAAAGTAGTGGTGCTTTGATCTAACAGAGTGGTAGTATGCACCTCTCTGTACCTTTTCATGTGTGACGAAACACATTTTTTGTTTTTGTGTTTGTGTGTGTGTAGGCTTTAGATCCAGAGGTCCCAGTAAATGAAGCAGCTCGAGAAGCCCTTCAGAAGAGCCACAGACTCCTAAACCAAGCCAAACAACTTCAAGATGATGTCAAAGGTAACCACGAGTGTGGGGGTGTTTACAATATATTATATACCGAACATATTCTAGTATGCGATGGACAGTATAAGGATAAAGCATGGTTCCTGATTGTTGTAGTCTATAAAAAGTAGATTTCAGTGCTACAGTATCAGTGTCACTCTTCATGTTCCTCTTTGACTTCCTGTCAGTCACTCTTCCCATTAGGGAGGTGAAGGATGTGTTTTTATTAGTTGGCAAATCAAATCAAACCATCATTTTCATTGTTGTGTGTGCAGAGAATGCAGATGATGTGGCCGGGCTGAAGGTCAGAGTTAAAGCAGCGAGAGACAAAACCAAAGACCTGCTGAAAGCTGTCAACGGAACCATGGCAACGCTCAAATCTATCCCCAATGGTATGTCTGCACAAATACACTGTGTGTGTGTGTGTGTGTGTGTGTGTGTGTGTGTGTGTGTGTGTGTGCGTGTGTGTGGGAGTAAGATAAAGAGAGAGTGGATCAATATCACTGTGCCGATGGAGGTCGGTCGCTCTGTAAACTCAACTTGACACATGTCAGTGCTCACAGACACACAGAAAAGCACTGCAGTGATAGCGAGGTTGTTGAACCTCAGCGATGTACATGGTTGTGTTTGGATCAACACACAGAAAACTGTTAACGCAGCTACTAAAACGTGTAAAACGAGATGACCCAGAGGTTAACACAGATTATTTTATTCCAATTCAAATCCCTGTGAGTGAGTGAACACGGTACGGTTAAACGTCACGGTCAGATTGCCAGAGGCTAAATGATTATCAGTCTGATTTTCATCCGACCTGCTTACAAAACCATATGGTTGGCTCTGGCTCATGTTCAGCACTGATTATCCACTTTCAATTAATAATGCCATGATCCTCTGACACAGTGATATTCATGGATAGAAAAGATCCAGGGTCAGTAGTCAACAAACATGAAAACATGACACTTTACTGGTTTAATATGCATTCTCTTATTTATTGTGTTCTAAGTTAGACGTAACATGACTCTCGCCAGCTGAATGTAGTTCTGCCTAGCTCCACACATTCATCTGGGATAGCTCTATTGATGTATTTCAGAAGGCGGGGCCTGATCAAAAATCCTTGCATGTGATTGGATAAACCACTTGTTCGTCATCTTTAATGACGTGCTACTTCAACCACACCAACCTGTGGCACTGATGAACGCGAGGCTTCTCTGCTGCGTCACCGCTATGAAAATCCCGCCCGACGATCCTGATTGGCTCAGTCATTTTTTGCTCCCTTGAAGTCCTTTCCATCGAGTGCGAGTCCAACTGGATGTGAGGAGCTCAGTGAAACGCCATGAGGAGCTAGGAGGAACAACATTCATCTGTCGAGAGTCAGGTTAGGTTAGATGTACAACAGGGTAAACCTGAACCTACCTACTGTACATCTCACTACATACTGACGTACTGTCATAGCTGTACTAAAATAACTGCACTGATGTGAATGGTGTACTGTTTGGCAATTAACACAGCAAGAATACATTTACTTTACTACTTTGTAAGAAGAGAAAATGATAGAAGAGATGACAGTCAGACTGTTAAAATATTTTTTCCAGTTGTGAGTAGGTTTAGAGTAACATTGACTTAAACTAATTTTGTATTATGGATCTGTGACTCAGCTTAGATCTACACTGTGTGTGACTCAATGCCAGGTTAACATGGATTAACATCAAGTGATGTGACTCAGGATCTCCTTTCCACCTGCAAAGCAGAAGTAACAAAAAATGTACTCATGCATTTATCTTAATACACGATCTAACAATATGATCAGCTCAGTTAAAGGTCACACTGATCAAAAGAATAAGCTCCAACATATTTCACATTTTTAATATATCATTAAGAACACGGCAGAGCTCATCTATTGGTCCCAATACTGTAATGCTGCTGATGCATGTAATTCATGTAGCTTTTGTGTTTCTGTTTTATGATCTTTGACAGACACAGCAGCAAAGCTAGCAGCCACAAAGGCTGTAGCAGCAGATGCTAACGCCACGGCCATCGACGTCCTGGAACGCCTTGGGGATTTGAACCTGCGGCTGCGTGGCCTACAGAGGAACTACAGCGAGCTGGAGGACACTGTCAATGCAGCCAATCAGATGATCCAGGACCCAGAGAAAAACAGTAAAGAGCTTCAATCTGGTCACATAGAAACATCATCTAGTGAAAGCAGCTGAAGCAGGATCTTTTATTGGTTCATTTAGCGCTGATGAGTATGTGCTTATTGCTTTTCTGTGACAACATTTGTGTATTTACTGGTTTATCCTTTACTTGTGTTTTGTCTTAAACATTCTAGTTTCACAAACAAAACAATAACTCAGCAACAAACTCTTAACTCTAAAATGATGTCTGCTTTATCTTGGATTTTTGGAGATATTTATATATACTGTATGTATTATTATTGTTATTATTATTATTCTCAGAGACCCATAAATTGATGTATTCAAGCTAAACCTGATATATTTCTCTCTCTGTTTGTCTTTTTCAATCCCCACAGCCATCAGTATGTATATTTTAATTACCTTAGTATAAGCACATTATTATTAGAAGTGGTGCACCAATACCATGTTGTAATTACCAAATGATGATTACAGACATGTTACCTCCCTGCCAGCACAAACTTTAAGGCCTTTGTTCACTTTCTTTATGTTGGCACATTTTTAATCACAAATGAAACACAGCATCATCAACAGAATTGTGTTAACGTGGTGTTTTGGGGCAAATCGATGTCAGAATGATCTGATTTCAACAACAGTATTGGAGCACCACCCATTAGCTTTATGACCATCTTTAATAGCTACACAGTAAACGGTAGTTGCTTCTGTTAATGCCTCCAATCAGCTCTGCTCTGCTCTGCTCGAGCATGACGGCGCCGCACTCTGCAAGCATGGAACGCTCTTTCATTTTCTTTTTTTTTCAGTTTCAAGCGTTTACAATACATATAGTAATAAAATGGTTTTCTTTGAATGCTGAGCTACACTAATTGTTCGGCTCTCACTGGCTTCTCCATCCCTCTCGCTCTCCCTCCATATTTCTCCTCCTTCTTTGAGTAATATTAGTGATTTCCTGAGCTGCCATCATTCATCATCCTTTACTCACTATTTTCCATCCAAGTGCTCTCTGAGCTCTAATACACTGTAAAATGTTCAAGATAATCTCTGCTGTACTGTTCTTTATCATTACTGTGCTTTCTCCCCCGCTTCCTTCAGTCCACGCTGCAGGAGCTAAAGTGAAGGATTTAGAGGATGAAGCTGACCGGCTGTTGGAGAAGCTGCAGCCAATCAAAAAGCTGCAGGACAATTTGAGGCGTAACATCTCACAAATCAAGGAACTGATCAACCAAGCCAGGAAACAAGCTAACTCAGTAAGCTGTTAACACACTGACGATGACTGATGATGTCAGCATGAGCATGCTTAAAGGGGAAGTTACCTTATTTCTGTGATAAAATACTGTCATTTAGTCACCCTTATCACTTTGGAGTCATTTGGAGTATTTCTGACAATATTTGGATTTGGTGATATCCATTTAACAGGAGTGAATGGGGCACAGAAATGCAGCCAGACTTGACCAAACTTGACCATTTCTTAAATAACAGATGTTTAATAAGATGGGCTACACTTTTACTATTCTCATTTGACTCTGGTTTTGTCCGTAACTTGAGAAAATTCAATCTTTAAACAGACTCTACTTCCTGTGTATCATAGTTTACTAAGGACCCTTAGTGTTCACCTATGTGGCCTTCACAGTGCCTGAACTAAAACAAAGCATGTATGCCTATGTGACAACATCACAAATAAGTGTTTTAGTTCAGGCACTGTGAAGGAGATTTACAGAATTTGAATATTGTTTTAAAAATTGGACTGAAATTTGTTCTGTACTTAAATTAATGAGAGTGTTTTGGTAACATAGCCAACATTTGAAAGTTACAGCAAGGTTTACATCAACCATTAGTAGATAGTAGAGTCAACAGCAGAAACCAAACTGACTTCAACACTGTTTTGCAATATTTTAGTTTTACTGCATATAAAAAAAAAAATCTTCTTTTGCTTCCTCTTTTCTCAGATCAAAGTATCTGTGTCGTCAGGTGGCGACTGTCTCCGTAGTTACCGCCCTGATATTAGGAAAGGGAGGTACAACACCATCATCCTCAACGTCAAAACTACCACACCTGATAACCTCCTGTTCTACCTGGGCTCAGCCAAATACGTAAGTTTTACATTTACTGAGTAGAGAACATGAAGTAGCAAACATACCTAATACTGTCTCTAAAGACACATATCACTGTCAAAACTATAGTTAAACTGTAATCTAAAACCACAATCAGCTTTTTTTTTCACAGCATCTGGCCAAAGATTACTCCATCACCAAAACATTTGCATGACTGTGATTTATCATGTATATATACAGTGGAGCGCTTTAGATGTCAATCAGAATGGTATTAGCACGATAACTATGAATTGTTATATATTAACAACATTCAGTTTGGGTTACTGATTGGTCTTTATGCTTCTGGGGGAAATAAGGTCCTACTTCATCTATATATGGTTCTGGTATTATTACTAATAAAACAGGAAGTCCTGCTGACACATTTTGAAATGTTTCATATTAAAGCATTAATCATATTTAATACAGTGTTGAGGGTCAGTATACAGTGTAGCATTTATCATACTTGAAAATGCCTGCCCTCCAAAAGTGTATACACACACGCACACACACACACACACACACACACACACACACTCAGTGTACACACATTCCCAGAGTGATTTTTCTAATACGAGAATAATTAATACTCCTTGACACATACTCGCTAACACCACTACAAGCATAGCACACTGCTGTTTTAGGGTACCACTGATAAGCCCTGTGTGTGTGTGTGTGTGTGTGTGTGTGTGTGTGTGTGTGTGTGTGCGTGCGTGCCTGCGTGCGTGCGTGCGTGCGTGTGTGTGCTAAGGAGCAGCAGCAATTAACAACAAGTTTATGTTGCTATCTCCTTTAGCCTGATTTCCCCTGAGAAATCACTGCTGTGCTTCATCTGACTGGGAAGTCTTGAACACATGTGGATGTTTTTGTGTGTAGCTCTCACTAATATTCTCTAATAGTGAAAAATTCAGTATGAATAGTAATGTGTGTGTGTGTGTGTGTGTGTGTGCGTGTGTGTGTGTGAGCGCACCTCTATCGTTTCACTCAGCGTGCAATGCTAGTTGAATAATAACGATGTCGCCTTGTGATCTGTGCTAATGAGTAATCGCCATTACCCTGAAGAGAAGAGAAAGATAAGTGTGTGTCGATACAGTAGGTGTGTGTGTGTGTGTGTGTGTGTCATTTGTGACTTCAAATGTGACTCCCTAATAATCTCTAATTGTGCATAATACTATGTGAATAACAATGCACTGTACTGTATGTGTGTTTCAGAGACGGCATCCAGATGAGAGCATCTGCTCAAAAGTCTCTTATAAATTTTTGGGGCTCATACATAAGTAATACGACCATTAATCAAAATGCAGCAGGATGCTGTGTAAATGGACTTATAGAGACAGATGGAGAAAACTTGGGCCTTTGTACCTTCAGAATAGACCAGAGCTGGGTGTGAAGTCACTCCCTCGTTCACTCTTCCTCTGTTCCCTACATGATGAATACTCCACAGGGTTCTCTGTAGGAATTAATAAATTGAGATTTTGGATGCTTATTAATCATCATCATTTTGTTTCGCTGCCAACGGTGTTGCATAACTTCTGTGTTCTCTCATCTCAGCAGCAAAAGCGATGCTCTATTTTTTGCATTATCAGAGTTAATGTGCTTGTTGTTCAGTTTGTGCTTAGCTTATCTGGATACACACTGTGTTCACACCTGATGGTCACTGAGGTCTGACACTCAGAAAGCTCATCATCTCTGGCTGGTTACAGTGTGGTCTTTCACAATGCCCCTACATCGTTACTAGAAATGTATTCTATAAGGCTAAACCCCTTGAGATGTGTCATCTTGTTTTCAACAAACTTAATACTTGAGAGAGGAAAAAAAAGGTGGAGAAAACTGAACATTTTTAAATAAGTGAAATGATGACAGAGAACCCATATTTAAATGTAACTTACTCCAGTCAGATAATGTCAGACATGGAGTTGACTAAATGACAAAACTGCCTTCACCACCTCCTAACTTCATTTCAGTTCCTGGTTGCGTTGCTACCATCACAAACTGTTGGTTTCGTTCCATGTTAATTATCTCATCAAATCAAAGGTTAACCATCTTGATTTCACATTAAGATGCAGTGTTTGTGGACACTGACCTATACTCAGGACATTTAATCTGTCATTTTTATGACAGTGTAACACTAAATCCATGGAGAACCCATTTAAAATGTGCAGAAAATCCATCCCCGACATAAGAGCTACACGATACAGCACATCTGTATATACCTTGTGATGACTAATCACGCTTTTAAATGAGGTAAACTGGTCTGAAATACACAGAACCAGAATAACAAAAAGAGGCCTTTTTTTTCTTGAATCCTTTCTCTTTCCTTTCTGTCTTCAGTTCCTTGTTGACATGATGATGATTGTCACAGTGCAGTATTTCAAAAACAGATAATATGCAGTACATTCAGCTTGTGTCGTCTGTGTGTCTCAGGTTGATTTCCTTGCCTTAGAGATGCGAAAGGGGAAGGTGAATTTCCTCTGGGACGTGGGTTCGGGTGTGGGGAGGGTTGAATATCCTCATCACACCATCCATGATGGGAACTGGCACAGAATAGAGGCGTCTCGGTAAGAAGCAGGTTTATACACACACATAGTTGTGCATGCATTGTTTCTCTAATACTCCACATACATACAGTGTACAGACTGGCCTCCTGTGTTGGCTACAACACATTTCACCTTGGAAAACCAGGGCTGTTGTGTAGCATAATGGTGATATACAGCTTGTGCTCTTAGGTTATATACGGACAGACATACATATGCATAACATGCACCTGCATATTGAACTCACAATGTCAGAATGGTGCATTACAAAGGAGATCCATTATAGGGCAGCTACATGCACTTACATACTGCAAAGATAGCACATACTGTATCTCCAGGTCCCACTCTATGAAAAATCAGCAACATCTTATTAACATGCACACACACTGTATTTATATTATTTATTTGATAATTTCCAACAAAACTCAGTGATTCTAAATCAAGTAAGATTAGAAAGTTATTAAAATTACTACTTTTTCTTTATTGATTTAAGCTTTTATTCAGACCTTTTTATTACATTTTCAAATCAAATGACTGATATATTTACTTAATGTTCACTAATCTTAACCAATAGTACCAACCAATAATGTCAGCAGGCATCAGCAACCACAAGGCATCAATTCATCCATGCTGCAGTGGTTTTTTTTCACGTGGGAAATCAAGAGTTTGCAGCCTTGACAGCTGTTGGCACATCATTACCTAGATACAGTGTAATCCAGTAGATCTAGTTTTTCTCTGTGAAAGCTAAAGTGATGCTGTATACAGACCATCCAGCACAAGACCCATTCGACACCAAGCACATGTCCCACCTGCACCATGTATTACCATCTGAGAGATTTCCCAAATGTGTTTTCCGATGGGATAGCACAGACTATAAGTCTTAAAAATGTCCCCCTTACTCGACAAAGAAATGCTGTTCCTGCTTGGAAAACAAACTCCAAGGTGGGAGATTAATTTCGCTTTACAGCTCAGAGGTTCCACTGCGTGTTTCTATCATTCATCTTTAGCACCAAGAGTTCATAAAAACTGATTCCAACATCTTCCGTCATTGGAAATGTCTTCCAGGGAGCAAAATAACACGAAGCCCGCTCTCTTTCTCCTCCTCTCTGTCTCCAGTAATGGGTTGAATGGCACCATATCAGTGTATCCTCTGGAAGGCTCTATGGCTGGTATGATGCCGACCCCGGCCAGTGCCAACTCACCCACGGCCTACACCATCCTGGACGTGGACCAGAACGCCTACCTGTTTGTAGGAGGAATACTCGGCACTGTCAGGGTATCTGTCTGTTGTTTTTTTTTTTTTTTTTGTGCATAACAAATTCAAGAAATCTGTATTGTGTCTTTCTCATTACTTTCCTGTCTCTATCTTTCAGAAAGCGGATGCAGTAAGAACAACAACATTCACAGGCTGCATGGGGGAAACCTTCTTGGATGGTAAACCTATTGGACTGTGGAACTACAGAGAGAGACAGGGAGACTGTAAAGGATGTGTTGTCAGGTATACAAGCTCTTATTCACAGACTGTATATATATATATATATATATATATATATATATATATGATATATATATATATGCTATATATTTTTTTTAATATTCAAGAGGCCACTTGGTCATCTCTGCAGCTTTGTAATTTCTTTGTGTGACATTTAAATCTCCTCTGACAGTTGGATGGGAAAGAAAGCAATAGTAAATTTGGCGTTTTATAATCTGTGTTGTTTTTAGCCCCCAGCGTTCAGATGGCGAGGGGACAGTTGAGCTGGATGGTGAGGGCTACGCGGCAGTGGGGCGACCCACCAGGTGGAACCCCAATATTTCTACCGTGACCTTTAAGTTCCGCACATTTTCCTCCGAATCCCTGCTCATGTACTTGGCCACCGAAGATATGGTATGTATGCAGCAAAGTGAAAGTGAAAAAATATTAGCAAACTTTGCTTTACTTTCATAATAAATATTATTTACAGGTGCCATCCTTACTGAGAGTGATGTGGAATCAATAATAATATGAATAGTAAAAGGTAACTTTTACAAACAGTAATTAAGACACACAGAGGCCTAAGGTTAAGACACCGCATGCAGTGAAATACTTTCTTATAATGTGAAATTCAGTTTTAATTACCAAATTCATATTTAACCACCTCTTCAGCCTGTTAGATAATAAGGTCTTTAAATCTCTGGGTTAAACCTACAAATCAACCTAATGCTGCAAAAACACTGTTATTGAATTTCAATTGTCAGTACCTCTCACACTCTCCTCCCGGCGGTCTCTGCAGAAGGACTTCATGTCCCTGGAGCTGTCAGAAGGTAAAGTGAAGGTGAACTTTGACCTTGGCTCAGGAGTTGGCAGTGCCATATCCACTAACCGCCACAATGATGGACGCTGGAAATCCCTGACCATGTCACGGAACAAGAAACAAGGTACGCACAACAACAACAGTCTACATTAGCAACAACAGCGTGACACTAATGTACAGAACGTTAGAATAGATCTTTATTTTTAATTGCAAAGCTATGAGAATCTGTTCAGCGGTTCGTCGGCAACAGTGTGATAAAAATCGATTACATAAAGTTTCAAAGTGCATGGTCTCTACCTGTCCTGTTGTTATTTATGTCTCTAACTGTTTACAAAGCCACGGTGACCGTAGTGGACATTGACAGTGGTGCTGAGGAGAAGGTCGTCGCTGTATCTCAGGGCTCAGCTACTGGTCTGAACCTCAGGGAGAACCAGAAGATCTATTTTGGAGGTCTGCCTACCGTTGGAAACTATAGGTAAACACACTATGGCTCATTCATGTGAACAGTTAGACACTCACATGATTTTTTTGATATATTTCATTCAAAGTGAAGACAGGATCGTTAATTTTTTGAAGTTAATGCAGCTAAGTCTTTTCAGTTCACATGTAATAATGTCATAAGATAATGTCTCCTGATGTTAAATATAGTTTTGACTCTTTATCGCCGTTAAATGAAGCTGCTGAGGCTGACTTTAGCTGTAGGAAATACTGTCAGCCGCCTCACGACCAATTAAAACTCTTTCATGTATGTGCTGCAGGGCTGAGTAGAGGAAACTTGACTAGATGAGACATTGGTTTGAACGGTGTTTGTGAAGTGTGCTAATGCTTTGATGTCATGTTTTGTCTTGACAGCATGACAGCCAGGTAAATAAATAAATCAGTGAACACATCTCATAATCTAACATATGGTACATTTTATTGTATATTGCCCTCCGCATGAGGCGAGCCACGCTGATGTCGCTGCACAGCACACAGTGAATGAGTGTTTGTTTTTGGCTGGCCCCTGAGGGCCCCTGCTTCTTCACACTGCGGCTGGAAATCACATTCTCTATCCTTTATTAATCTGAATTTGACGTTTGTCTGTTCAGCAACATTTAGGTGGAATTTCTCACCGTTATGACTCTGCCTTACAGGCTTCACTATCATAATCGTACTCAAATTGTGTTGTAGATGTGAATCAAAGTGTCTCCACCATTTTTTGTGGCATTACAAGGAACACTTTTTGCTGAGCTACAAAAAATAAAGGCGTAATTCACCAAAAACCATTACAAAGGTACATTTCTGAAGATACCTTTTTTTCTTGATTGGGCCACATGGACATTACCTGACATTACATAAAAACTAATTATACTGACACTTGTTAATATAATAAATTCTGCTTTATTTTATGGACAAACGCCATATTCAAATTATTCTTGTTGACATCCAACCATCACTTTGTTTCTGGAAACATGATGCAATTGCTTCTCTGCTGCTGTAATTCAGTTTTTTTTTTTTTAAAAAAAATGATATCACACTGCAGAGAGACAGGAAATCCCATGGTGACTTTTTTTAACCGTATATAGTCTTAATTAAAGCTCTCATAATTTCTTTATAGGTCAGAGGTCACTCTAAAGAGGTATGCTGGCTGTCTTCGGGAGATTGAAGTTTCCAGGACTCCATATAATCTCCTCAGCAGTTCAGATTATACTGGGGTCACTAAAGGATGTAATGTAGAGGTAAGTTGTCTACAGCCATACAGTATATTCCAACTCTGAAGACACTGATAATGTTAGAGAGGTGTGACTGCCAGTTTGCATTTATATACTCACTGAAGATATGCTGTGAAATTCCCACCAGTTCATACTTTAATGGAGTTAATAGAGCATGTAACACCATAAAATAGCCCTCTGCAGTACAGTATTTGCAGAATAATGTAAAACCTCTCTGTATATAGCAATAAGACTGCATCATCATCACTTATACATGAATTTATACAGGAAGTTAAACCACACTTTTCTAAACATTAAATGGAGTTTTAGTTTGTTTTTTTTTTACTTTTATGTTTGTGTTATTCACGCACATTAACTCTTTGAGTCCCAGCCTTGTTCCAGCGTTTTTTGCCATTTTGAATCATATTTCTAGGCCCAAGAATATTTTGTACAGTGTCTCTGAAAACACTGAATAGCTCAAATGAAAGAAGAGACTCTTTATTTAATCATGAAAAAAAACTGTTTTTACCTTGTTCCATTTAGTCTTGTTTTATCAGAGGTAGAGTAGAGGCCACTCCCACCCTAAACGACACTTTTTGTCCAGAATTAATTTGTTTTGCTCTCTAATCACGATGGTCTCCACTTCCTGCTTTGATGTCTGGTATACCGTCTCTTTATGTTCCGACTACAAATCCCAGAAGTTCCAAAATTTTTCACAGGCTGCAGGAGGCCACGATCAGCAACCCACTGCTGAAAAAAGGAAAAACATATATACAGTCATGGAAAAAATTATTAGACCACCCTTGTTTTCTTCAATTTCTTGTTCATTCTAATATCTGGTACCACTAAACGTATAATACAATGAACACAACAAAAAATGCAGCTGGTCACATAATACTTTATGTCCTATTTGACATTCTTAAGCTTAATTGATTCCCAGGGTATATAAGAGGCCATTTCATGTCACAAGCAGCACTGCACATGCAAAGGCCTAGAGTGGTTTCCTGCTTACATTCAAGCCGTAGCACAACTCAGAAGTTGTCAGCTCTCACATAATGCCTAAAACAAAAGAATTATGTGAAGCAACAAAGGCAGCCATCTTGGCACTGCTGGAAATTGGCATGAGTGAGAGACAGGTAGCGAAAAAACTGAAGATCTCCAAGACAGCCGTTCATTACAACAAAAAAAAACAAGCTGAACATGGCACTACCAAATTGCTACCTGGCCGTGGCAGGAAACGTCTTTCTACCCCACGAGATGACCGTGCACTCATCCGTTCCTGTGTCAGGAATCGTCGTCAGACCTCCAGGGACCTTAAAAATGAGTGGGCACTGTCGAGAAATGTGACTTGCTCGGCAAGGACAGTTCGAAACCGACTTGTTGAAGCTGGTTTGAAGTCACACAGAGCACGCAAGAAGCCCTTCATCAATGAAAGGCAGAGGAAGGCCCGGTTACTCTTTGCTCGAGACCACAAGGATTGGACTGTTGATGATTGGGCTAAGGTTCTCTTCAGTGATGAATCCAATTTTGAATTGATGCCCACTCCAGCCAACTTACTGGTTAGGAGGAAGCCTGGAGAAGCTTACAACCCAGACTGTCTTGCCCCTACAGTAAAACATGGGGGTGGATCAGTCATGATCTGGGGTTGTTTCAGTCTGAGTGGAACAGGGCAAATGCAATTGTGTGAAGGCCGAATGAACCAGGTCAAGTACAGGACTACCCTTGAAAACAGTCTTCTTCCATCAGCTGGAAAACTCTTTCCTGCCTCGAATGACTGGATTTTCCAACAAGACAATGCCCCTTGCCACACGGCAAGGTCAGTTAAAGCCTGGATGGAGAACCACAACATTCGCACCATGCCTTGGCCTGCTCAATCACCAGATCTTAATCCAATTGAAAACCTGTGGAAAATCATCAAACTCAAAATGGAGAACCACAAGCCCAAAAACAAAGAAAATTTGTTTGAATTTGTCCAACAGGAATGGGCTGCTGTGACAGCAGAACAATGTCAGAAGCTGGTGGAGAGCATGCCAAGACGCATGGCTGCAGTCATCAAAAACAATGGTTATGCAATCAAGTATTAACTCTTGTGTGTATCATGTGTTTAAAGCAAACAGAAAAGAAAACATGGAATGCTTAAAAGTAGTGTTTTTGGCGGTACAATGCCATAGCTATTGATGTAAGAATTTAAGTAATTTTGGTTATTATCAAGAAAACCATGGAAAATGAATAATCCTTAGTTCTTAAATTAAACTCTCATGAGCTATTTTTGTTGTTATCATTATAATTGTCCAAACAAATGTACCTTTAGTTGAGCCAGGCATTAAAACTAACAAGAAATTGAAGAAAACAAGGGTGGTCTAATAATTTTTTCCATGACTGTATATATACGTTTGTGGCACTCAAGTGTTGTATTTTATGGGAGGTAAATATATGTTTACGGCACTCAGAGTTAACTTACACAAACAGGCATGTGTGCACTGAATCAGCATTGGAGATTTTAAAGCTATTAAAGGCATGTACCTTGTTATCTTAATACCAGTGCAACTCATTTGCACAAACGTGCAGCTGTGCTTGTATAGTGTATAAAGACGGATGAAGGTTTATAAAGGCCCAGGGTTGAATGTATGTAGAGTGAGGGTCTGTATCTTCCTCTCTTATCTGTCATTTTCCTTCCTTCACCAACCATTCTGCAGTGCCACAAAGATGATATGCATGAGGGAGTGAAGGAGTGTTTCCACTGTGCAAAACAGAGTAGAGAGAAGTGGATAATGGAGCATTTGACTGAGTTTTTGTAAAACGGGATGCGTCTAAAAGTTGTCTCTTGTCAGAGTAAAGCCTTGACATAAACCTTGGAATTATAGGAATTATTTTTTACTTTTAGACAGAACAATTGCTCTATTCACCAGTGTATACTAAAATACATTAATTCAGTATTTGATTTTGTCTGTCTCACAGAACCTGTACACAGTCAGTTTCTCTAAGCCAGGCTACATAGAGCTGGGTGGCCTGTCGCTGGCGGTCGGCACAGAGATCAGCCTGTCGTTCAGCACTCTGGAGGACACTGGGACCATATTCCTGGCTGTAGGAGGACCTTCACCAATCAGCCAGCAGGTTCGCTTTAATCCATTTCAATCATCAAGCTGAGATTCACTTCCTGAAAGCAACATTTTATTTTATAGTTTCTAAGACGATTCCTGGAAAGAAGTTTGTGATTGGGAATAAATGATAAGGAATATATTAATACATTTTATTTATTTATTTGTTTGTTTGCCTGTAAACAAATGTGTTTGTACATTTAGCTGTATTGACTAAAAGACCCTCTGGGTCTGGGTACAGTATAATAAATTAAAATTATTAATTAGGACATGTATAAAATTAACAAATCCATATAATTAGTACCTAATTAAATGGTAATTACCAAATTGAAATACTCAAAAAGTAATATGCTGAATACCCAGCATGACAAGAAATCTCCAGCCCGTAAAACTACCAAATAACTACCACATAACTGCCTTCATTCTCTCTGTGATGTTTAATTGACAGCGATATTCCTAAGTTGCATTTTGATTAACATTTTCAGTATACTCACGATATCACTTTCTGTCTGCTCAAATTCTAAAGGTGCTGCAAAAACCCCTTCTTACTCTATACTATTATTATGTGGTATGAAATCAGTTGTAAGAAAATTGTTGTGACAAATCACGTTTTGTCACAAGCCTTCAGTCTTTGGATGCTCTACATTTTAAAAAAAATGTGAAATATTAACAGCAGACATCCGGCATAGAGAGGCATTAGACAGTGTGTCAGTTTGGCTCCTATAAAAGTCCAACGTTCCTTTTCTATGAAACTTCCCAAGAAAGAAACGGTCCATATCAATCCTTAGCACATAATTTAAGGAAATTAAGGGCATTAAACAAAGCGTTAATCCCTTTATTCTCCCATTTTTCCACCACAGACCCGAAACACAAACCTTGTCAACTCCAACAGGAGACGCAGGCAGTCTGGAGAAGTGAGTTCAATACAGGGACACACTTGTGCACACCCACATGCTGAACCTCTTTCCCTAAGTGAATGATGTTTTCATAAGTGCATATTAATGAGGTTTGCGTGTTTTGTGGCAGCGGGGCTAATTGGATTGTCTTTTATCCAAAACACACACAATTTTCCATTCACGGATACATATACTCGCTATCTTGAGCTTTTTGCTGACCATGCAAACACACACACACACACACACACACACACACACACACACACACACACTTACGTGCACACAAGCACTTCTTCTTTAAGTGAATGAAGTTTCCATATTAATGAGATTTGAGTTTGTTGGCAACTATGCTGATTAGATTGTCTCACGGCTAAAATCACTCTCATTCAACACACGCTAACACACACACACACACACACACACACACACACACACACACACATTGACGCTTGAAGGCCCTGCACTGATGCAGCCTTCTTTCATCCCAATTACTTTTTAGTGAATCAACAGGTCTGTTCCTTTCTCTCTGCTGGAAACAGCATGTTAGGTGTATCAGTATTGTGTTTGCACATGTATTCATATTGGCAGGTATGTGTGTGCGTCTGTGTACATTTCTGTTCTTTCCATGTGTGCGTGCATGCATGTTTTAGCATAATGTGCGTCTGTGATAGGTCATCTGTCCAAGGAATAGACTGGGGGAAAAGCTTGTTCTGTATATTCATGATAAAAACATTGAAACACAAACCACACATGATGAAGTGCGAGTCACTCTATAGTGTAGTAATTTCTTGAAAAAAGAAGCTGTGTATAAATGAATGGACAGAAGGCAGACCATGAGGAGAATTTGACAAAAAGTATATTGGATGAGAATCACAGACTCAACCTTTAAATAGGCCCACACATTTCTGTCTTTAAAAATGAAAATGATGGGAAATAATGGATTTTGATGGTATTTTTACAACCCTGTCCATCAAAATGACACCAAGATAGTCTAACGCAACCATTGCTGTGTGTGTCTGTGTGTGCGTGTGTGTGTGCGTGCGTGTGCTTGTGTGTGTCCTATTTGTATGAGGTCGTTGCTCACCTTATTGCAAAAATTGAAAATAACTTGTGTACATGAATGTGTGTGAGAGGGAGGACAGAGGGTTACCTCCAGCTTATCCATCATCACTGGTTGTTGGGCGCATAAATCTATTTTTACTAACTGTGCTGGCAGGCTGTGTGTGTGTGTGTGTGTGTGTGTGTGTGTGTGTGTGTGTGTGTGTGTGCACGAGCACGCAGAGTAAGGTTAAGCGAGGTTAAAAACACCATCAACTCAACTTGGCCCTGACTAATGGATGTTTTAGAGAGGGACAGAGAGACAGGGGAGAGAGAAGGGACAGGAGACAAAGGATAGAGAGACAGAGGAGAGGGATTTAGAGGTGAACGGAAGGAGAGAGGGGGAAGAGCAGAGGCAGAAAGAAGGGAAATGATACGGGGGGATGGATAACAGGAGAGGAGTGAAATGAGGAGATGGGGAGATTGTGGACAGAAACAGAGAATGGTCAGAGAGAGGAAGAAGCTCGGAGCAGAATAAGGGAAGATGAAAGAGTGAAGTGAGATGAGGAAGAGAGAGAGGAGAGAAGCTTGACCATTGACAAAATATAATCCATTCACTACAAAAGCGCTTGGCGTCATAGAAAGATGCTCAGTGAGGTGGGGGGCGGCCATGTTGGATGCGAGTGCTGCTCACACCTCTGACTGTAACAATAGATTTCTGGGGAATTTCATAGTGTACAAAATGGTATATTGCTGATCCAAGAGCAGCACTGAGTAGATCTGCATTTCAAATTCAATCCCCATGGCCCCATGCATCTCTGTGTGTTTTATAGCCAACACACTGCTTTAACTAAAGTAGTCCTAGTAAAAGTAAAAGGTAAATGTTTTCGTATCATTCACGGTTGTTTGCAGGGAACCTGAACATATAGTTAACATGAGCACCACTGCTGCCCCATCCTACAGTGAAGTTTAATGTGTCTAAATGACAGCCTCTGCTTTTTGAGCAGAGCACAAAGCTACAGTCTGCAAGAGCCAACAGCTCACCACACAGATTCATCTTTCCTTAATGTTGGCTAATCTCAGCAGTGAGCCACTTGATATTGTCCATAGGGCTGCAGCTAATGTGTATTGATCATTTCGCCCTTAATGTCAGGAACTTGTGATATTAGAATTTCCAAAACCATAATATTCAGTATTGACTTTGAGAGACTGGAACCACTAAATCACGTCCCTCAGAAGTCCACTGTTGAACTTAAAATGATATTTTCTATGAGATTATTAATGGCCTTGTCTCTTAGGTGCATTGTTACCAAACAGTTTCACAATAAGGACATCAGACTGGTTCATACATGGAAAAAAAAGCCTGCGTCATGCTCTCTGTAATCTGCCTCACTTATACAACCTTACACCAAAACTGGCACATACATGAGACCCAGAGCCAAAATGTAATCATACATGTATGAACTTCAAGAGATTTAAAATACTGAAAATAGTAGAGATGTGTGTCTTTATAAGCATGTTATCTGTGATCTTTGGTTTCATGATTGTACGGCTGTGTGTCTGTGATAGTCTGCCTTTGTCTGCATGTGTGACATGTCTGCGTGTGTGCTTGCTTTTGTATCTGTGTGTGTGCGTGTGTGTGTGTGTGTGTGTGTGTGTGTGTGTGTCAGAGACGGCATGTTGTAGCTACATCTCAGTTCAATTTGTCCCCGACCTCAAATTGAAATTCCATTTTCAGGTGGTAAATTGTCTCCCACTTCGCCCTCTGGCACACAGTGAATTAAAATTCAAATTAGCCTGACCCTGCACCGCTGCTCTCTAGCACCTCTCTCTCTCTCTCTCCTCCTCTCTTCCCATCTCTATCTCGCTCGCTGTTTTGCTCTCTGCCCTCTCATCTCTTCCCCCTATTATCCTCTCCTCTCTGTTCCTCTCATCTCTTGTTATCCTTTCCTCCCTGCTCTCGTCTCCTCTCCTATCACTCTTATTTCCCCCCAATTTCTCTCTATATACCCCCACACCTCTCCCTACTCATCTCCCCTTTCGTCTTTGACTTCTCTCTGCTCTTTAATCTCTCCTACCTCCTGTTTGTCTTTTCTCCTCCCTTCAGTTCGTCTGCCTCCATCCCCTTCCTTTCCTTCCTTTCCCCTCTTCCCGACAAACATTTGCTGATTTTCAACATGCAGGAGGTGGTAAAGTTCAATCTAATCTGGCCACATAATATTTACAGCATCAAGAACCGTACAACATCTGAACAGTTTTGCACAGATTAACTTTGATTATTTAGTTCCTTATTTCATAAATTAATGCAAACACTGCTCACGGTTATCTTTTCAAAAACATCTGGCTTTATGTTTTCCAGTCATTTTTTATTTATTGTTTTTATTGTTATTAATTTTCCCTGACATTTATCCCACATTAAAAACACCTGAAAGCACTAGAAAATATATTAATATATTTTAATAATATAAAACAATTATTATCAAAATACTACAGTGAATGAATACTCAGCTCTTAGTTAATTGATCTTTAATCTGATTTCTGTTGGAAAAATGTATTCATGTATGTATTCATTCACATTTTATAATTGCATTTCTGTTTACCTCTGACCTTGTGAGATTTTCTAGGTTATCAGTTTTATGTTTGTAGTAAGCAACACATGATGTTTTTATTACTGCCTACCTTGGACAGTAGACCTTTTTTCCAGGTTTTCATGGTTATGCAAAGATTATATTTTAAAAATAAAACCACACTTGTATGAGACTTAAACATTGGTGTGGATGGTTATATCAGCATCTACTCAACATCAAAATGTTTGCTGGGTATGAGTGGTATGGATGTACAGATTTCTCCAGCTTATACAGTTTGTCTCCAACTCCTGCAGCCGTACCTCTCAATCATGCTGAACAAAGGCTCTCTGGAGGTCTTGGTGTTCACCGGCAGTCACAGTCCACGTCGTGTCGTCAGGCGACCCGAGCAGGGCAAGCTGAATGATGGGAGAGAGCACTCGCTGCGCATAGAGAGGCTGCCTGGCAGGTTGGTGTTTGTCTGTGTTCCTACCTGTGCTACAGAGTTTGTATCGCTGTTGAAGGCTCTGCGCAAATCAGTTTAAAACCTGTCATGCGTCTGTCTGTGGGTGATTGTCCTCCAGGTCGTTTGCAGTTCAGGTGGACGAGGAGGCCAAGAGAGAGGCAGTGCTTCCCAACGACCAGCCAGTCAACTTGCAGCGTGTCTTCCTCGGCGGTATCCCTGCAGAAGTAGAGCAGACGTCCAACAGAGTCAATGTGCCGTTCCAGGGATGCATATGGAACCTCATGGTCAACGCTGTGTACGTAACATCTCTTTCATGTGTGCAGCCAGATATATTGATTTATTCATTGAAACACAGAAATTGGCTTCACTGAACCTGACAAACTGTTGAGAAGAGCGTCTGTTCTTATTCTTCTTGTTAAATTAAAATGCACAGTGTTGTCTGGTGCAGGGTCACGCTTTGGTCTTTTTGTACCATTATAGGAACAGAGTAGAGAGGTTAAAGTTCTTTATTTATCATATCCACAACAGTTACAGAGAAGCAGTTATTGACAAAAAAATCCTAAGTGTCAGCCTCCCACCAACAAAACTAATTTAATTAGTATTAAATCGAAGATCACAGAAGTAAAGATTGAGACAGATTTCTAATAAAGTGAATATTACTCAGAACAACCTGACTACATTTATCTGCAATTATTGTCAGACAGCTGAAATCTGTGAACTGAAATAAAGTAAATAAAGACTGTAGAGGGCATTTCAACTTGATTTCTATTTTTCCATCAATCATTAACTCTTTGAGTGCCAGCCGTTTTTTAAAACAGAAAGTGCCTTGCTCCAGCGTTTTTTGCCCATTTTTCAGTCATATTTCAAGACTCACAGCATATTTTGTACTATGACTCTGAAAACACAGAGACGCTCAAATGAAAGAAGAGTCACACTATTTGATCATGAAAAAAATGTTTGTTTTTACCTTCTTCCATTCTTGTTTTATCAGAGGTAGAGTAGAGGACACTTTCAACAAAGTCACCTCTTTTTGTACAGAATCTGTTTGTTTTGCTCTCTAATTGTCTCCACTTCCTGCTTTGATCTCTGTGGCACATTAACTCTTTATGTCCCGACTTCAAATCACAGAAGCCCCAAAATTACTCACAGGCTGCGGGAGACCGTGATCAGTGACCAGCTGCAAAAAAAAAAAAAAAAACACTTTGACGTCATATTACATCAGTGGCACTCAAAGAGTTAATGTTCAATCCTTTCCTTCATCTTCACACTTTTTGCAGCTGAATCACATCCAAACCTAAATGCAGTGACTGACCCTGGTCACTTCTTTTAGCAAAGATCTGGCAGCAATATGAACAGAATCACTTCATTTTTTTTTTCCCCATCAGAACCGACCACATGCTGTTTTATGATGTGATCCGATGATCTTTGAATTAACTCCAACATTTTATCCACAAAGCAATATGTTACTAACACCATAAGATAAATACTGGGCAAAAGAACAGTGTCAGCTTTTAATTTTGGATTTTCTCTGTTTCGTTCCACCGTGTTAAAACACTGACACAGGCAGAACTGACTAATTTACTTTACTTCAGTGAACTTCAACTGCTCACGTTAAATGTTAATGCACTGTATTTCAAACCATGCAGCTTTCCCTCATTGCCTTATTGTTTACCCAGTGATGTTGTCTGGCAGCGGACGGCAGGCCTAATTTTCACCTCATAAACAGCTGCGTTAAAGCGTAGTTAATATGATTGCAGGAGGTCATGATGATGCTGTTGATGATGATGATGATGATAAAGCCAGTGTCTCTTTCTGCCTGAACAGCAGTAATAGAGCTGTCCGACATCATAAACATACCCATTAATCAAATTACACTCCTCTCTCATCTTTTTGTTTGTTTCCGTTTGTCTATCGCTCACCTTGTTTCACCTCTTTCACCCCGACACTATAACCTCTTGCTAATATACATCTATCTCTCTGTCAATGAGTCCTCATTGTGTATTTTCTTGCAACCTACAGTTATGGTCAAAAGTTTACATCCACTTGTAAAGAACATAATGTCATGGCTCTCTTGAGTTTCCAGTTATTTCTACAACTCTGATTTTTCTCTGATAGAGTGATTGGAACAGATATTTCTTTGTCACAAAAAACATTCATGAAGTTTGGTTCTTTTATGACTTTATTATGGGTCAAATGTGACCAAATCTGCTGGGTCAAAAATATACATACAGCAATGCTAATATTTGGATACATGTCCCTTGGCCATTTTCAATTCAGTTAGAAGCTTTTGGTAGCCGTCCACAAGCTTCTGGTTGAACCTTTGACCACTCCTCTTGACAGAATTGGTGCAGTTCAGTTAAATTTGTTGCTTTGTGACATGGACTTGTTTCTATGTTCTCAATGGGGTTTAATTCAGGACTTTTCTAAAATTCCAGCCTGATTTAGCCATTCCATTACCACTTTTGATGTGTGTTTGGGGTCATTGTCCTGTTGGAACACCCAACTGTGCCCAAGACCCAACCTTCAGGCTGATGATTTTAGGTTATCTTGAAGAATTTGAAGGTAATCCTCCTTCTTCATTATCCCATTTACTCTCTGTAAAGCACCAGTTCCACAGCATCATACTACCACCACCGTGCTTGACGGTAGGCATGGTGTTAAAGGCCTCACCTTTTCTCCTCCAAACATATTGCTGGGCATTATAACCAAACAGCTGGATTTTTGTTTGGTCTGACCACAGAACTTTCCTCCAGAAGCTCTTATCTTTGTCCATGTGATCAGCAGCAAACTTCAGTCGAGTCTTAAGGTGCTTCTTTTTGATGAAGGGCTTCCTTCTTGTACGGCAGCCTCTCAGTCCATGGTGATGTAAAACACACTTGACTGTGGACACTGACACCTGTGTTCCAGCAGCTTCTAATTCTTGGCAGATCTGCTTTTTGGTGGTTCTCAGTTGACTCTTCACCCTCCTGACCAGTTTTCTCTCAGCAGCAGGTGATAGTTTACATTTTCTTCCTGATCGTGGCAGTGACAAAACAGTGCCATGCACTTTATACTTACAAACTATTGTTTGCACTGTTGCTCTTGGGACCTGCAGCTGCTTTGAAATGGATCCAAGTGACTTTCCTGACTTGTTCAAGTCAATGATTCACTTTTTCAGATCCGTGCTGAGCTCCTTTGACTTTCCCATTGTAGTGTTTGTATCCAATGAGCTCTATTTAAATGGCCTCAGAGAAGTCACCAGCTGTAGTCACTCATGATCACTCACAAGAAGTTAAGAGGTCATGCTATGAAGCTCATTTCATTGACGCAACTTTCTAAGTCACCAAAATTGCTAATTCATGTTTCTGTATGTATATTTTTGACCAAACAGATTTGGTCACGTTTTCAGTTGACCCATAATAAAGTCATAAAAGAACCAAACTTCATGAATGTTTTTTGTGGCAAAGAAGTATCTGTTCCAATCACTCTATCAGAGAAAAATCAGTTGTAGAAATAACTGGAAACTCAAGAGAGCCATGACATTATGTTCTTTACACCACAAGTGTACATTCATTTGTATTAGATATGCATTGTTTAGTTTTATCTTTCATATATCTGACTATACTTCCTTTTTGTAGTACTGTGTCATCAGGCCATGGTATTAGGAACCTTGACAGTGAGTGTGACTCAATACAAAGTGTATGGAAACACAAACAGATTTAAATCTGCTTGAACAAATTTCAAACCCCTAAAAGCAGCGAATGGTGATAGTTGGTTTAGCCTTAACCTGTTACAGATGTGCCTGTATGTACAGTGTTTCCTCTTGGTTGACTGCTTTGGCCTGGTGGATGGACCAGATTGTCAAATTTAGCACTAAATATTCAGCACCAT
Organism: Synanceia verrucosa; assembly: GCA_029721515.1. Classification (NCBI taxonomy): domain Eukaryota; kingdom Metazoa; phylum Chordata; class Actinopteri; order Perciformes; family Synanceiidae; genus Synanceia; species Synanceia verrucosa. Next base: position 16,409,918 of record CM056570.1, on the reverse strand, counting down.
GTTTTCAAATATTTATCAGCCACTTTTCGAAAACCCACATGAACAGCTCTTTACAATGGCATAAATTTGATCCACCATAAAGCACTTATTTAAAAAGAAAACATGTCACTCTTAAAGCCATAGTCTGTCATTCTGTTAAGAAACACTTTTAGTTCTACTGGGTGAAATGGTCCTTCCAGTCTGAGAGCAGTCAGTACATTATGTGTTCAGAAAAAGGAATGAAAAGAATCAGACCTCTGTGGCAGTGACAGGACTGTAAAAACTCTGACCAATCAACTGACGCTCGGTCTGAAAGGAAAGAACCATCAGATGCCTTCATGTCTAAATCCTGCTCACGCTCCCGTCTGTCTCACATCAGGCTGGAAATATTCAGTACTGTCCTCCAAAAAAATACAGAGTTAGCAGGAGAGGGGGGCGTGGCTTTAGACAAAGCACTGATGGTAGGGACAGAAGGGGGTGGAGCTTAGAGAAGGTGCCATTTTCAAATCTTGTTAGCTTTCTAACGTCACCGACTGTAGCTTTGAAACTGGTTTTGCCTATTACTCATGGTAAAGGAGTTGAGTTTTCATTACCTCCACCAAGGGTTTGTTTGTTTATTGGTTTGCAAAATAACTCAAAATGTTATGGATGGATTTTGACGAAATTTTCAGGATTGGTCAGAAGTGGCCTAACTTCATTTTTGGTGGTGATTGGATCCGATTCACGGTCATCAAGCTCAAATGAAAGGTCACGCCAGAGTAATGTATGGGAGATTTCACATATTTCTGAATGCTCCAAGGTGTACAGTTTTTAGCCAATCGTTCCCTAATTTGGTTTATAAACTAATATAGGAATCCAGAAGTCACCGATTCAGTTTGGTCAAGATCAGTAAAAGGTCAAGGTCACCAAGGTCAAATATGCGTTTTTAACCATAACTTCATGTAGTAAGGAGCTAGTGCAATGCCACTGGTCTCAAAATATCCAGAAAAGATTTCTCAATTTTCAATCTTAGACATTCTTAATTGTCAAATAATAATTATTTTCCGTGATAATCGTGAAAAACTGTGCATAGAGAACAAAATTGCAGCTTGGTAATCAGTCAAATATTGACCTTTTGGGGAAAAACACATTTCCTATCAAAATTAAACAATCTATGATTACTACCAGATAGAGGGTTCGTTATTTAGTTTATAACCCAAAAATGAACTTAGAAGGCCAAAGGTTAAGGTCGCAATGACCCTTTAACAAATATATTTAATCCCTCAATATATCATTATCTGCAGAGAGCATTTACTTTTAATTTTTTTTGTAAGTAGTCATTCAATGAAAGAAAAAAATCACCAGCAAACACGATAGTGATGTCATGAAAAAAATTACATCATGTCACTCATATACGACATATACGATAGCAAACATCACTCTCAGTAAAACTTTGCGGGGCTCGTCCAGGGTGTACTGTGTACCCTGCCTCTCGTCCTAAGACAGCTGGGATAGGCTCCAGCCCCCTGCGACCCTATGAGGATAAGCGGTAGATAATGGATGGATGGATGAACATTTAGTCCTCAGAGTTGATGTTAGAAGCAGGAAAAATGTTCCAGCGTCAGGATTTTTCAGGAGTTTGACAACAAGAAGCAAACAGTGATGTCTAGAGGACTGGATCAGAGCATCTCCAGAACTGCAGCCCTGGTGGGCTGTTCCTGGTCTGCAGGAAGGTGAAATATGTACTGTAGCATTCAGTCTGAACACACCATAACAGGTCCTTGTAATTTTAGCTCAATCTGATGTTCCTGTCTGTCAGCTAAATATCCAGTCATTTTTAATCTTATCTAATCTCCCGTTCATTTTTCTCAGTCTCTCAGATTTCTCCCTGCCTGTGTCCTTTGAGAATGCTGAAATCGGCCAGTGCCCCAACCTCGCTCCTCCTCCACCACCTGGACCTCTTCTTCCCGAAGAAGAGGATCCTGAGAAGGAAAAGGAGGAGTCGAAGCCACTCCGTCCTCCACTGACCCCGACCACCACTCCAGTTCCTCCTGCTGTAAGTGGCTCAAATCAACGCACTTGGACGACCAACCACTCATGTCATCATGGTCATAACTTCCATCATTATTAAATTTTAGAAGGTGTTAATCTATACGAAATGAATTCAATATGTAAGAAAATCACACCACAGGGTTCTATGTACAGCACTATAATGGCCAATAAGTTTGTTTAGGGAACTTGTTCTTATCTATTGCACATAATATATAACACAAAGCAAGCACACGTGCACATACAGTGCCGTGAAAAAGTATTTGCCCCCTTCCTCATTTCTGTTTTTTTTGCGTATCTATCACACACAAAGGTTTCAAATCATCAAACCACTTAATATCACTCAGAGACAACCCAAAGAAATACCAAATGCAGTTTTTAAATGACAATTTAATTTTTTAAGGCACAGGAAAATCCAAACCTATCTGACGCTATGTGAAAAAGTAATTGCCCCCCCCCTTGTTAAATCACAAAATAACTGTGACTAACCACAAATTTGGGAAAGATGAGTTCAATTTCACAAGCCACACCCTAATCTGATTACCACCATGTTGAATCAAGAAATCACTTAAATAGAATCTGTCAGAGAACGTGAAGTAGGCTACAAGATCTCAAGAACCAACGCATCATGCCACGATCCAAAGAAATTCAAGAAGAAATGAGAAAAAAAGTGATTGAAATCCATCAGTCTGGAAAAGGTTACAAAGCCATTTCCAAGGCTTTGGGGCTCCAGCGAACCACTGTTAGAGCCATTATCCACAAATGGAGGACACTGGGAACAGTGGCAAACCTTCCCAGGAGTGGTCGACCAACTAAAATTACTCCAAGAGTGCGACAACGACTCGCTTGCTGGCCTCAGTTAAGGTCAGTGTTCATGACTCTACCATAAGAAAGACACTGGCCAAAAATGGCATCCATGGGAGCGTTCCCAGGTGAAAACCCCTGCTGTCAGCAAAGAATACAATCCGAAACACACCAGCAAGTGCACCTTTGAATGGCTCAAAGAAAAACAAAATGAAGGTTTTGGAGTGGCCAAGTCAAAGTCCGGATCACCTTAAACGGGCAGTTCATGCTAGAAAACCCTCCAATATGGCGGAGTTGAAACAATTCTGCAAAGAAGAGTGGGTCAAAATTCCTCCAGAGCGATGTGAAAGACTCATCACCAATTATCGCAAACGCTTGATTTCAGTTAGGGTCAGTTAGGGTTCACATAGGGTCAGATAGTTTTGGATTTTTTTTGGAAATCAGGAAGGGGGCAAATACTTTTTCACAGCACTGTATAGATAGAGATACTGCACAGGAAAAAGAAGCACATGCATACATTTACACACATTTACAGGAGCGTCCTTCTCCACCATATTCTTTTATTTTTTCTCTGACTGTTGCTCACACATACACACACATATAACACCTATTTCTCTGTGATGAAATCACAGCCATGGCCTCGCCCTGTTAGCTTAGTGCTTCATCACATAGCACTTGTACAGCCCATTAACTCTTCTTTATGGTCCCTTTAGCCTTGAGCCACTAAACTCCACCTCTTGGCAGCCTGTCATACAGCACGGAGCCACGGCGCTACGCTACGCTAACTGTGCATGGCATTTATGCTTTATGAGCCCACAGGAGCCAAACCCGCCTCAGCTAACATTTAGCTGCCATGCTAAAGTGACTCATTCATGTTATACACTTAGCATTAGGATAGAGTCAAATAATACATTATAAGCCCTGCAGCAGTCATACTGTATCAGTTACCTGCTAAACTACACCTCTAAAAGGACATTGATCATGAAGCACAGGGCCAAGGAGCCATGCCAGCTTCACTGTAACTCTGTGCTTTGCTGCTTTATGGTCTGTAAGTTCATCTGCTTTATGATATACAGTAAACTACAGGCTGCAAGAGGCCAAAGCTTTAAATTTGAACTCACCATATTTCAGTGAGTAATTATCGTTATGATTCATGTTCTCTTTTCTGGGTGTTTTATTAATGTTGATTTTGTTGACTCTTGGAATAGCTTTCCATTACAGCCACAACAAATTACAAAATACAAGCAAATGCCTCAGCAGACCTCAGAGAAGCTAGTTTTAGACAGAGAGTACTTATAGTTTAACTAATCTGTTCCAGATTATATATGCATATATTTGATGAGACATTATTTGCCAGTAAATATAAACAGTTTCCATCTTCAGCAGAGGGTAATGTATGTATGTAGTTACACAGCGTTATGAAACTGCTTGGCTATTGTTGGCCAGTTTTTCACAAAATTAGTATATTTTGCTGCACCATGTGACGACTGTGCAAGTTGCAACATGTCATTTTTACAACAGCAAAAGGATACTGAAGAAATAATGACAAGACAAATCACACAGTGATGTAACATACACCCATCAAGCATAACATTATGACCACTGTCAGGTAAAGTGAATAACACTGATCATCTCTGCATCATGGCTCCTGGATATATAAGGCATCAAATGAACATTTAGTGGGTGGCACGGTGTGTGGGTTCTCTCTGGTACTCTGGCTTCCTCCCACCATCCAAAAACATGCATGGGGATTAGGTTAATTGGTTAATTTAAATTGACCGTAGGTGTGAATGTGAGTGTGAGTGGTTGTCTGTCTCTATGTAACCTGTGATCCAGGGTGTACCCTGCCTTTCACCCTAAGACAGCTGAGATAGGCTCCAGCCCCCCACGACCCTATGTGAGGATAAGAGGTAGAAAATGGATGGAAAGATAGATGGATGAACAGTTAGTCCTCAGAGTTGATGTTAGAAGCAGGAAAAATGTTCCAGCATCAGGATTTTTCAGGAGTTTGACAACAAGAAGCAAACAGTGATGTCTAGAGGACTGGATCAGAGCATCTCCAGAACTGCAGCTCTGGTGGACTGTTCCTGGTCTACAGTGGTGAGGATCTATCAAAAGTGGTCCAAGGAAGGACCAGTGGTGAACCAGAGACAGGGTCATGAGAGGACAAGGATCACTGAGTGAAGGCTGGTCCTGGTGGTCTGATCCAACAGAGCAGAGGAGTTAATGCTGCTGAACATAGAAAGGAGTCACATACCACAGAGCAGAGCAGTTTGTTCAGTCTGGGACAGGAAAAAGGGACCATCAGGATATCAGGCAGGTGGTCATAATGTTATGCCTGATCAGTGTATTCTGTTCTTGTGATTCTGTTTCTGAGCACCAATTCAGATGTTGAAGAGGCTCTTGGCCACCGTGCCGGTTCCCGCACCTGATCTCAAACCGACTGAGGTGTTCACGCTGAAAATCAGAGCGTACAGGAACCAAGTAAAAAGTTGGTATTTCTAAGCAACCTGTGACAACAAAAGTAGACGTCAGCACGCTCATCCGGGTCACACGCGGTAAAATAAACATCAAAGAAACCCTGTGTGTGGAATATGGCCACGGCAGATGTTGTAGCATGGCTTGGCGCAGATAAATAATGATTTGTTTGAGTAGAAATGCTCGCTGGTCGTCGATGATGCGATCCATGATTGTTATTTTCCTTGCTGTGACATCTGCTTTCGTATGGCCTTGTTTTTGGTGGCAAATAGACACCCTCTGTTGATGACGCATCATGGGTTCACTTAAACTGGCACCGTTCTGGCGGGCCTGAAACAGCATAAGTGGCACCTCTGAACAATCATTTCTTCTCTTATTTTTTTACTTGCTGTTCTGATTGATGATGTCATGACAGCTGCCTCTAATTAGCCTTGAGAACACTGCAATTTAATCACAGCTCTCTAATTTCCCTCAGTCACACTGAAATTGAACATTAAGAGTCCTTGCTTATTCTTCTCCAGCGGTAACTGAACTGGTCAGACTCTAACAAGGTGAGAGGATATTATAGTTTTTATTAAATATTGTTCAACTCTCCTGTAGTAATTATGCTTCAATTCTGGGTGAACAAAAGGAGCTGGAGGCGAAAAGTTTCTCTATTACTTCATTAACCTCTTTAATCTTTCATGTTCATACATCATTTGCCTGCCTGTTGCTGATCAGAGGGCTGAGCACTTGGCATAAACATAAATGCTGTCACCATTCTGCTCTTGCTACCACTAATCCCTTTCCTTCCCCTGACTGCTGACCCTGCAGGAGCACACCCTCCCTACTGCACCTGCTGCCGCACCCACTGCTGAACAGGAGCCCAGCGCTGACATGGTATACATCAACACATACACACATAATATGGTGATATTTTTGTCATTATTAACAAAACCGAGCAATGTGTTTGTTTGACTCTCAATAGTTCTGACTTGTTTTTTTGTTATGAGGATGTAAAAATGGGTCACAAGTTCATCTAAATATCAGTGTGTCACTTGCAGTGTGCTCTAAGGAGCTCATGGCGTCACTCTGCACTGCTCTCATTCAGTGCTGATAACGCTGTCAGTCAGGACGGACCATTGCAGAAGCATGGCCCTCACCCGGCTCCCCTCAGTGTTATGAGCCAGCACTCAGTCATCACCATGTCACCACCTGTGCAGAGTCAATCTTGCATTTAGCATCTTCAAACATGAATAAATGGTGTATTTGTTGGGGACTATTTTCAGTCATGGGTTTGGCGAACTGGTCTTTACGTATTTGCAGCAGACCAACAGTGAATGTGGGGTTGATTTAAAACAAAGTGCAATGGCAGACACTGATCTATTTTAATTGTTTTTCATCAAAAGTGGTTCACTATGGTGTAAAAGGATAAAAAGAAGTTTCATCAGGCTGTGGTCTTTTCATTAGTTTTGCTAAAACTCAGCAGTCTTATGATGTTATTCCTAATTACTTTTTGTTTCAGTTTAAATGCATTATCCTGTTTTTTTAAACCAATTTTCACTCAGTAAAGCTGTATTCATCTACCTACGTCACATTTGTCCTGAGCTGCTTTGTTCGACCAGTCTCCCACTGGAGGCTACTGAGCAGCTCTGCCTGAGCAGCTGGAGGTTAAGTGATTTGTCCCTGACATGAACTATTGAGAGGGAGCTCTTTCTTTACTCTTGATGTAACATTTCTTATCAGCTGTTTCATTTACATCATCTTGGTGCAGCTGTTTCAGCTGCTGTATTAGATGCCACAAGTTTGAAACTCTGTAAAGCAACATAGTGACCAGTGGCATATGCTTAAGGAGCACTGCACTGCATTGCCTTTAAACTGGTCATGGGTTGAGCAGCTGAACTAATTACTACCTGAGGCCAAACTACAATAAGTGGTCCAAGGACTTCTGATCTTTCAGGAGTGGTGGCAGCGACACACACACTTATACAAAAGCCAGACTAATGACTTCTATCGGTGTGACCTCCAACCAAAGACCAGTCACTCTGAATGGAAGACGGTCTCCCTTTTGTTTGCTTAATGGAAAAAGGCAGAGGGAATGCAAGAAAGCGAGGGAAGAAGAGGAGGATGAAAGAGGACAGAAGACAAAAGTGAGCACAGAGAAAAGGTGCAGCCATGGAGGAAGAGGAGGACAGATAGAGAGTCTTTCTGAACAGAGCGACGGTCGCCTTTTGTTGGATTAATGGAAGGATGGAGGAGAGGAAACGGGAGAAGAATGAAAGGAGAGGGAAGGAAAGAGCTTCTGAGCAAGTGACATCTCCCTTTTGTTAGATAGGGAGATAATGTGAAAGAGGGGAAAAAAGAGGGAGGTTGAGGAGGAGGAGCGGATATGAGGACAGAGTGCGATAAGAGGTGTGTCAGCTGTAACAAAGCAAGGTCACAGTGTGGGGAATGTCTTCACTTGAAAGAGGACAAGAGAGGAAAGCAGATTAAGACACACAGACACGCTCAGTCGTCTCAGGCGCTCGTCCTCTCTCTAACTTTGTCTCACTGACAGTACGGGTACAGCGCAGCAGCTTTCTTACTTATTCAGATATCTATGTGACAGAGGAGAGAAGGAGGCCCAGAGAGGAGGGAGAGGAAAGAGAATGTGGTGAGGACAGGTGGCGTTTAAGAAGTGGGAGAGAAGAACAGGAGAGAGTTGAGGAGAAACTGTGGTGAGGGTAGAGGAGATTAGAGGACAGTAAGATATGAAAACAGGTCATAGAGCGAGAGATGATGACAAAAAGGAGGAAAGATAAGGAGAAGAGAGGAAACATTTGAGATTTGGCAAGGTAGAAAAAGAGGAGGAGGAGTGAAAGAAATGAAGTGAAAGTGAATGAGAGGAGGGGGCTTAAAGAAGTGAGAGTAGAGGACACAATCAGAGAGGAGGATATAAAAATAGATGGGGGCAACAGTGAAGAGTGAAGAAAGGGATGGGGAAGAGAAGGGAGGTGGAAGGAGAGGAGGCATTAGATGGAAGACAAAAACGAGGTAGAGGAGACACGATTTTAGAGCACAAAAGAGGAAAGAGAAGTTGAGCTGATGATGAAGAAGATATGAAAGGAAGCAGAATATGAGAGGATGAACGATGCAGAGAGTAGAAAATAATGAGAGACAGATGACGAGAAAGGAAGGAAAAATTAGAAGAGGCAAAAAAACTGCAGTAGAAAGTAGAAGTGAGGTGCCTCCACTTGTAGTACAACATTGACCTCTTGTGGTCACTGACTGTCACTGATGCTTTGTTTCACCTTCAGTCTGGTTCAGATTTAAAGGAAATACATGCAGGATGTGTGATGATCAAACGATGGGAGGGTCCATTCAGTGAGTGATTGATTGATTTGAAGATTACTGCAATCAAACACCTTTTATCAGGCCATGTTTAATCTTCTGTGAACTCCTCATTGGCCTGTTTCATATAAGGAAACGCCCGAGCAGCTTCTGGATGCCTGCAGATCAGAAGCTGAAACCCTGTTAGTGTGATTGACGTGTGTTCTGCTCAGGTTTAAGGTTCCTGTCGACAAGTGTGGAGTGTAACTGACACCGTATGTCCAATCTCCAGGATTCATGTGCATCAGCTGTGGCCCCGACAGCACTGGAGAAGGCCTATCAATTTGGACTGACCAGGAACAGCCACATGAGCTTCACTTTTGACGACACCAAAGTCAGGGAGAGGTATGTATTCAGAATAAATAATGGTTCCAGAGTTTGTAGTGCAGTGCACAATGACATGAAGTCACATTAGTGTCTATGTGAAGATAATACACAGGGCTATCTAAAGAGTAACTTTGTTGTTTTGTTTTTTATTTTTTTTTATCCTGAAATGGATTTCCCATGTTTTTCTGTGTCTAACAAAATTTTGGGAAAATTGATCCAGTATATTGTGAGAACACTGAAACTGAGAGCGATGTGTCCAAAGACATCAAATTCAAATTCAGACCTCATCTGCTTTGTTGAAATCATCTAAATATTCAGAAGCTAAGCTACACTCCCTGTACTCAAAACACTGTTTTTCCACCATCAGCCTCATGACGTGTCAGACACTTCAAATAACTGTCGGTCACAGCAGAAAGGAGTACTCTTAGTGGACGTGAATGACAGTGCCAGGTTGCTCCAACAGCACCATATTACTACAGCAGTTACGCACCAGTCTGAGAAATTGATGAATTCACAACATTGATGCTATAATAGTAATGACTATGCTCATCTAAAGCAACAATAAATATCCAATAATACAGTATGAATATTAAAATACTCTTCATGCTTCTGTAGTTGTTATAGGCACAACAATTACTGACAGTTTTTGGCAGTGTTATTGTTTAAATACAAGGAAAATTCATTGTAAACACAGATGCACAGCAGTAATAACTTGATATAAATATACCACATGCTGCATTACAAGTAAATGTCCTGTACTGAAAGTTTGAAGTAAAAGTATTAAAAGCACAATATTTTTAAAAGTATCAAAAGTACTGTGATAAATACAAGCAAATACAATTAGATTAAAATACAATTATTTTCAAAATACAATTAAAAATACAAACAGCAAATAAATACATATACAACAACATATATACGTATATATATATATACACACAGTGCAGAATAATACAAAAATGCAGTATTAGTGCAAAATCAACTAACACTAAACAATACAACAATATACTAAAATCTACGAGCATAGATAGGCAAACATAAGTATGTAAACGTAAGTATACAGTTAGCTGCCAAGTAGATTTTAAGCGTCATACTCTCTGATAAAGTGCTAAGTAGTTTAAAGTGACATGCTGCAATGATAACAGGTATTACAGTAAGTGAGGAGCTGTGTTGGAATGTGGAGATAGACTCAGGTGGATGGGTTGTAGAGTGTGATGGCTGCAGGAAGGAAGGATTTCCTGTGTCGTTCTCATCTTGGTGGAGTCAGTCTGTGGCTGAAGGAGCTCCTGCAGGAGTCCAGGATGTGATGAGAGAGTGAGAGACATTGACCATGATGCTCTGCAGCAGTACAATGCTTTGTTTACATGTGATAACTATGTTCCAGCCGTCATCTACTGACTGTGGACAAATACCTCATACCACTTCAAAACAGCGAACTATCCCTTTCATAATTTCAGTGGTTCCTTTAAGTGAGAACAGATTTTTAGATATTTAAACCACAGCCACCATATTTAAAAAGAGGATTAACTGCATCCAGCAGTAGGAAAAGTATTATTATTAATGTATTATTAATGCTGTGAGACCTGAGTCTTCCTCTGTTTTCCATTGTTCTGATAAAGAAGCATCATAAAGACATGTTGCACCTGCTTTAGAAGCCATTTATTGTGCCTTTTTGTGAATGTTTTAGCTCTAGGTATTGTATGTGCTGCTGCTGTTATAATCTAAGGTTTATGTATGTTTGTGTGTCTCAGGCTAATATTGGAGTTTGAGCTGAGAACGAAGGAGGAGTCTGGTCTGGTTCTCTACATGGCACGAATCAACCATGCAGACTTTGTTTCCATACAGGTATCCACCCACTGCTCCCACTGCCACTGTTAGTAAGGAGTTTCATTTTCACTGTTTCACCCAACATTCTAGTTGTCGTGAAAAGTTGAATTCAAGTGGGTCTGGGATTACACAAGGTACTGCTTATTTCTGTCTTCTGTCTCACTGCAGTCTTGGACTCTATTTGACTGCTTCTCACAGACTCAGTGTCTCATAATGTCTCATATTCTCACTTCTTTCCTCTCTGAGCACTGAGATGTGTTTGTCCATGGTCATCGTTGACACCACGTCAGGCTGTCATCCCTCATCATGACCCTCTGTCTGTCCTCCTGCAGATTAAGGATGGACAGGTGTGTCTGGGTTATGATCTGGGTCATGGAAATATATCCGGCTGTGTTCCCTTCTCCATCAATGATGGCAACTGGCACAAGGTGGGTTTCGTTCATGGTCGCCCACTCATTCATTCATTCATTTGCCATGGAATAGTAGGTCATTAGCTTCAGTCTTTATGACATACGCTGTATCGAAACTTTCATGACAATACTGAACACCTCTCTGTGTGTACACTACATGTGAAAATCAACTACTGCACACCAGTTTGACTGGAATTTGGAACTTTGTTTGTGGCAACCTATGTTAAACTGAAATACAGAGTTGTTATAGACATCATTCATTTTTTGGCACAGATACTTTGATTTCTGCCATCTAGACTGTTAAATCCTGAAGACGCATTTATTACAGAAAGTCACAGCTGTTTAGAAGAATTAAACACTTTGTCACATCAGAAATGAACAGTGGATTTCAGTTTTGTGACACCGTAGGTATAGTCTCTGTTGATAGTCTCTGTTGATTCGTCTCAGTGCGTCCCGTCCATGTTATTTCTTTGCCTCCTGTGTCTTTCTAATCCTCCTTTCATTCGTTCTTTTTCAGATCCGTGTGAGTCGTAACAAACAGAGAGGGCTCCTCATGGTCGATGGGCGATACAGTAAACAGATGATCAGTCCAAAGAAGGCAATATTATTATTTTTCTGCCCACAGTGGGATTTTAACAGGGTTGTCAAATGCATCTTCCACTCTTTCAGTTACACCTTTGATCCACATGAGGGAGCCTGGATGTTCATACTGTTCTGTTTATTACTATAACACTGACTCTAAAGGCTAGTGTTCATTCTGTTTGTTTAACTGATGAGGGGAAAAACAGCTTGTTATATCATTTGGTCTCATTTATAAAGAAATAACTATCCCATTGTTGCATTTATATCCTTCTTTGTCCTCTTCTGACCAGGCTGACCTGTTAGACGTGGTGGGAGCGCTGTACGTTGGTGGATTACCACAAAACTACACCACCAGGAGAATCGGACCGGTAGAAAACACAGATACACACAATCATTTTGAAAAGTTTGCACGTCACACCACATGCCATATTGCTATTTTGTACTTAATCTCAGTTTCAGAGAAATTAATTTCCTTTACTTGGTTCCTCTGTAACAATCATAAGAGAACAGATTGTTGACGTCCAATAGTTGTGACCCGTCGCTCTGAATGTAGATAACATGTAGTCAACATGACCATACAGGGATTGTGGATTGATGGGTATTTTTTTAATGATTTGTTGGAATAAAGAAAATGTTCTCTTTGTGTTTCCAGATTCTCTACAGTATCAACGGATGCATCAGAAACTTGAGGATGGTTGGAGGAGCTGTAAGCACTGAGGCTGCCTCTACAGGTGACGAGTTACTAATATTTATGACTGCACGAACAGCAAGGGACTACTACTACAATATGTACTACTTACATTTCAGAGGCAAATGTTGGACTTTTTACTACATTTATTTGATCATTTTAATTAGTAGTAATGTAGCTGATTTACATAATAATAAAAATATAACCAATCCATCAGTATTATCATAGGTTAATATGAGAGGTGATTGATCTTGGGAGGGCCTTTACAAATATCTGAGCAGTATGTAAATATATTAAAACTAGCCCTTAACCTTAACCAGCTGCAACATTAACGTGACGAACACCTGAATGCATCAGTAATTCTAATGCAGTACAGAAAGGACCAGTGTGTAACATTTACTGGGAATGGATTGGCAGCATATAACATTAATAAGTCTTTCCTCAGTGTAGAGTCACATGAAAATAAGACTTATTGTGTTTACCTTAGATTGAGCTGTTTTTAATCTGCATACAGGTACACTCATGTTTCATGTCAGTCCCTGTAGTTCTGTTTGCTTGGCATTAGTTTCAGTTAGTGGTAATCTGCAATCTCACCACTAGATGCCACCAGATCCTACACACTGCACTATTCAGTGAATTTTGTAATTTAGGGACTTTTCTACTCTGGTGCCTTGTTTCTTTTAGACTTACTTAAATAGAAGATGTGAGTACAGACTGATGGCTTTCCAGGTGAGAGTCGTCATACGGTCATGTATCCTAAATATTTATAAGCATGTACATTTTTGTCTCCTCTTTGCGAAGGTCGCTCTGAGGCTGTCATTGAGGACTTTAAATTGAACATGGCCTCGCCGACCTCCAGTCACATGGTAGGACGATGCTTTGTTGCCACGGAGACGGGCACATATTTTGAAGGCACTGGCTTCCTGAAAGCAGGTGAGATGAGACAGAGACAAGTCACTAGTATGTTGCTGACATGAAATGTATAATAAACACGTGAGCTGTGTCTGTCAGTGGAGCTACAGCAGCTATGAGCACCTACCAACCACCGTCTGGTGCAGCCTCAGCCAAACCCAGTCCAGTTTTAGTCAGGAGGAGCAGCATTTCTTTTTCTCATTAAAAAGCTGAGTGATCTCCCTCTCTCTAGTCTCTTCTTACAGAGTGGGTCTGGATGTGTCGATAGCATTAGAGTTCAGGACCAGCAGAACCAGTGGAGTGCTTTTAGCCGTCAGTAACCAAGCGAACGATGGACTGGGCCTGGAGATCGTCGAGGGCAAGGTACGGAACAATAAGTAGTTAATGGTTTGAGAAATATGCTTCAGAGAAAAGCTCAATAACTCATGTCTGTCTATTTTGTAATTAATGGTGTGCAATCAGTACAAAAAAATAAATATAAAAACAAGAATTCACTGTTTTGCGTTGGTTAAGTGTCGGACAGCGTCTTGACTTGGAGCAGGCAACCGACACAAGATCTTTCTGCTCTTCGGCAGCCATTTTATCTATTTTTTAAACACATACTGTAATATGATTTAGTGAGATCTAGAAGTGCTGGTTAGTGGATTTGTTACGGTTGGACAAAAGTCAGACGAGCTGTTCCCTGTTTCCAGAACTGATCTCAAGTAACTGTCAGCCAGAAAACAAATATAATGTATACTCATTAGTATCATCACAGAACAATATAGTTAAACATACACATAAAATTATAAATTTATAAAAAAAAATATAAATATATATATTTAATTTAAACGTTTCTGTCCTGTTTCTCTAGCTGCTCTTCCACGTTGACAACGGAGCCGGACGAATCACAGCGGAGCACACGCCTGAGGGCGAGGGCTTCTGTGACGGACAGTGGCACGCTGTCACTGCCAAGAAGCTTCGCCACAGGGTGGAGCTGGTGGTCGATGGGAAGCAGAGCCAAGCAGAGAGTCCCAACGCCCGCTCCAACACATGTGACACCAACGACCCCATCTATGTGGGAGGATATCCAGGTATGACTTCAGATACACAGGAAGTGGAACCTGGTGCGGTACAGTAAATAAAATAGACATGTTACTGAGCCTGTTGTGTAATAAAAATGTTGTAATATATTACTACACACATAGAAACTGTAGAAAGTGGAGCGGACATTGAACCAGTTGAATTCGGCCGCTGTATCCTGCTATATTGACACTAATGGGACTGTTCTTTGTCTATGACACTGTGTGATATGACATCACTGTTTTATATCGTCAGGTGGAGTTCGACAGGCGGCTCTCTCTACCAGAACTTCCTTCCAAGGTTGTTTGAGGAACCTGAAGATCACTAAAGCGTCTAAGACCATGGATGTGCAGTTCAACAAGGCCCTGGAGATTAAAGGAGTGCAGCCTCTGTCCTGCCCTGCTGTAGCTGCCTGATGCTACCATGTGTTATTCATTTAATACAGCACTCCCCCATGGACTATCAGACTCCCTGAACCGGCACAGTGTTTATATATCAAACACGTCCAGCTGCTGAGTCCAAAAAATAGGTGGTACTATATCTGTTTCTGCTCCCTCTAAAAAGATACTTTTTCATCCGGGTGTTTTGAAGTGGGCTTGTATGCGGTACTGATCCAAAGTCAGTGTGTAACCTACAGGAGAAACATACTTTAACCACCTGAAAGAATCAATATTACCTCCCTAATTTCTTTGTTTGCAGCTGTACAATGACAAGAATGTTTTTTGTTTTCCTTCAGACTGTGAACTGCAGGCTGTCTATCCATCTGTGCTCTCACTGAAGCCGCCACCAGACTTCAGTCAGTCAGTTTGTGCTATTATGTGACTTTGGTCAGTTTGGATTCATCGGTCACAAACTAATCCAGTAGAAACTAACCCAAACTATGTCTGGGTAGGTTCTTAGTCATCCAAGTCAAGGTAAAGAGTCAGCTGGACTGCTTGAGGTTTATTGATGACCTTTGACCCTCATCCAAGAGGCCTAATATGACTGGTACCAGTCAGAGCTGAAGAAGCCTCTTGGATGAGGGTGAAACGTCTTCAATAAACCTCAAGCAGTCCAGCTGACTCTTTTTTGCTCTTTTAATCAACCAAAAATGCCCCTTTTTTCTATTGAGTGTGGTGGCTTTGCAGAGAGCATCGATAACAGCTTCAGTTCTCCATCGGAAACAGACTGTTTAGCTGCTTTTACACGGCAAAGTAAGGCGGTGAAAGTTTTGTAAATATAAGGTGCACTTAACTATTGTCTGCTTCAACAAGCTGCGGACATGTCGACCAGCACCTACTGTAGATAAAACACTGACTAAACTACAACTACCTGATACAGCCCTACTGCAAAACACAACAAAAACAACTCTCTCTGATTAATTTAGCAGGAACAGGCAAAGAAAGAGTCAAGACCCTCGTTTAAGTAAGTGCAACCACAGAATTCAATTCAATATATAATATCCTGTAAAGCAAACTTCAAAGTCAAGAATGAACAATTTCAATTTGAATTATATCAGAATATCGAGGAAAAAGTTTCTCAGTGTCTTTTGATATTATTCTGCCAAAGTTCATATTTAGGTTGATTTTCCAGTGATAATTTGGTGTTAATCTTTATAGTTAATGACAGAAGATTTAACATGACACTCTATATGTCTGATTGAGGCTGTAGCCACTCTTACAGGAGGGACATGCCTTCATCCTGCTCCTGTTTGAGCATACAACATACTGCCTGGTGAAAGAGGAAAAGATACTCTCAGAAATATTTTCTGAAATTTTACAGGAGACCCTGACTTTATGTGCAGTGTACGATTATGATCAATAAATCCATCATGGCTACAAACTGAGGTCTCAAAGTGTTTTAAAACTGTTTTTCATAGTTTCTCCACAAAGGA